>JAUMHB010069606.1:0-14830 GCA_032359685.1 Pittosporum tobira | reverse complement strand
AGCTAGGTTTGCACCAAAAGAAAAAAGAAAATGAAAATGCTAGCTAGTATTAGTATTAGTATTAGTATTAGTATTAGGTGAACCAGCACTACTTTATTAATTGGAAGACAATTGTATACTATATAAATATCTACAAAAGTTTTATAAATCATATTCCACCATTACGTTTACTCGAAACATGTTGTACTTGTTTCCTAATCACCAAATCCTGAAAAGTTCTCAAGAATTAACATTCTTATTTAAATTCTAAAACACAACACAACACACACATAAAATAAAATAAAATAAATTAAAAGTTGACCACATATTTGTACACTTTTAATATTTATTATTTTGTAATTGGGCCGACCCGAATATAATGCTCTTGCCCTTATTCAAATTAACGCGCCACAATGATAAAAAGTGAAAGTTTAAAGTTATGTAAGCATTGATGCCGCCAACAAGCCACATACTTATCTGTCTTGACGCTGTTGACTTTATTCCAAGCCAAGCAACCACCGTCCATAACTGTCAACCTCTTCTCCTTTCGCCACATGGCTCCCTCCTACTTTAAATATTCGTCAATTTTAGGACAACATATAAAGAAACAAACGATAGTAGAACTACTACTGCTGTAGATTGAAGATTACAGGGAATATTTTTCTTTGCATAAAGACGAAGTCACCATATACAGTACTTTTTTAACAAATTGCACGCACAAATGTAAATAGACACTTCCTTACAGCTCCAGTTACATTTGTTTTCAACAACTCAAACAAACGAGTAGCAGTTCTCGATCACATATTTCTCTTTTCAGGTATGCAATGGAACAGGGTGTTGGATTTGACGGAATTCGATTGAATTATATGTGACCTTAACGTGTCATATTTAAATTATGAGTTTATAATTAAATAAATTATGTACTTCAAGTTCAATATTTTGATAGAAAGTTAGTTAGGGTCTTGAACCATTAAAGTTGGTCTCATTGCTCTCTCTATATATAAAAACATATAATGGCAGCTGAAAAAATCTTCATGACAATTTCTGATAAATTCACAAATAATACAATTTAATCCTTACAATTAGAGAAGAGTAGTGAAGATCACATATTTTCACACACGCTTCACAAGTTCTCATCACAAATTCAATAACATCTTTTGCACTATGTATGTTTTTATGTTTATGCATATCGATAAGATTCTAAATTTGATTATGGTGTCAAATTGAATGATGATCTAACATAGGGGTCCCATCATTAGACGGAGCTCCTCCGCCACAGTATCTCTCGCCACCATCGCCTCAGGTAGACCTGACAATTAGATCTAACCCCGACGGCGGATATAGAGTGCATAAACAGGTGAGGCAGGTATGAGAAAAAATAATTTAAACTCGATCGGGTATATGACGAGTCTAAGAATTGTTTGTCCCCCATTCAAAACTGACCCGATTACTTTATATAAATTAATGGATTGGCTTTTGGAAGGGGGACAATATATATATATATATATATGTGTGTGTGTGTGTGTGTGTGTGTTTATTTTTTTATTTTCTTTTATATGAATATATTATAATTAAGTAAAAGTATTAAAAATTTATTAAAATTTAATAAAAATAACATAATGAGTGGAATATATAAATTTTTGTATTATAAATTTTTTCTAAAAGGAAAGGACAGAACAAATATGAGATATTACTAATCGGATCGGGTCAATTTAAAAAATAATAATATTAAATATAACGGATATGGAAAAAAATTTAAACGGAACGAAAAAATAGGACGGAATACCCTGACTATAGTGGACCCGTTGCCAGGCCCAGCCTCAGGTGTCCTCTCTGCCGTCAAGTCAACCCACCTTTCTAGCTCCAGCTTCTTGCAAAGAGAGTAAAACATTCTTTCCAAGTTAAACTCTCCTCGTATAGACAAGTACATTGCTTTTGATATTAAGCACGAAAATAAAATTCCCACTTGCAATCTTTTCATGGAGTACCTACCCGGTAGCAAGGTTTCCGATTCAATCAAGAATCAAGGAGGTTCACTTAAGGAGTCTATGATATGAGTGTATACAAATCAAATTCTACAAGGATTGGATTATCTACAGTCCAATAATTTGGTGCATTGTGACATCAAAGGCCATAATATTTTACTAGGCAAAAATGGTGTCAAAATTGCCGACTTGGGTTGTGCTATTTTTGTGGAAAATGGAGCTGTAGCCGGTTTTCATGGCTCCAGAGGTTGCACGTGGCGAAGAGCAGGGGTTTCCAGCTAATATTTGGGCTCTTGGATGCACCATCATTGAGATGGCCACTGGGTCTCACCCATGGTCACACTTGGATAATCCAGTTTCCGCTCTTCACAAAATCGGGTATTCCGGTGGGGTACCGGAGTTTCGTGAGTGGTTGTCTAAGGATGCTGAGAATTTCTTGAGCAAGTGTTTGGAGAGGAATGCAAAAGAGCGCTGGACAGTTAAACAACTTCTTGAACATCCATTTCTTGATGTATTGGAGTGTGATAATGAAAAGGCAGAGGAATTTACAAGGAATTCTCCAACTGCTGTACTGGATTTAGGCTTTTGGGGATTCATTAGAGGGTGTCAGAGGCTTCATTTGATCCGACCTGTTTTGGTTATTCTTCCAATTCTGTGGCTGAGAGGATCAGGGGATTGGTTGGTTCAGGAGGTCAAATTTTACCCGCGTGGTAAAACGGAGAAGATTGGGTCACGGTTAGAATAAATCACATTGAAGAAAATGAAGAGGTCTCTAAGCAGAATTCCGATATCAGTTTAGATGGAAGGCTATCAATTGATTTGGAATTCATCGGTTAATGAAGTAGGGCTTCAAGGGTATATAGAAATTGAGGATTTGTTACTAAAATGCTTTGTTGAACAGATTATTAGTAGTCAGGGTAACATTACTACACGGCCCCGTGTTAATCAAAGTGTAACAGATGTTTACGTACCAGTAGTTATTAAAGAATTCAATAAAACCATTTTGTCCTTAAATAGAAAGTTCCTCAGAAGAGCTGTGTGTAGTTTACTTCTATTCAAAAATATATATATATATATATATATATATATTTTTTTTTAAAACTTTATTTTTTTTTTTCTTCCCTGAAATGATGTCCAAATAGGCCTTTTATAAGCAGCAATACAAATCGGTTTCCAATGGAATTGAAGTCAAGTTACTTGGGTATTTAGGAATTTTCATAAATTAATTTAATCATGTACCGCTTCGTGATACAAAATATATATAGAGTAACCGTAACACTTACTATAATAGTTTCGGTCACCAAACGTAGGCCTTTTGTCAGATTGTATGAAGTGTGAAGAAGACAGACAACTTTTGAAAGGGTAGAATTGTAAGTGATCAATAATAATTGAGTTTGAATCTTCTCTCCTCATTCTATTGGGGAATGTAGTAGCTGACTTGAAATTTAAAATAAAGTCAACTGACCTTTCCAAATTCCTCTGCCCTTAGAACAATGATTTTTATCGAATAGCTAGATTAGCAGTAGTATTATAGAACACGCCTAAAACTCCAATTATCGTCAATATATATATCTTAAGTGTGAAGCAACTGCATTGACTCTGCTCAGATTTGGAAGGCTACCGCGTCATACAACAACAGTCGGGTCATTTAGCAAGCAAGGCGTCCACTCTCCGTGTTTGGACTTTTTATGTGTGGAACATAAAAACTCTTATAGTGGCAGTCAATAAATTTATAAAACTCCAATTTGAAATTAAAGTCAACTAATTTAAAACTCCAATTAAAATAAATAAATTAATTTATCTCTAACTAATTTTGAAATAGACAAGAAATTAATAATCATATCTAGTTGTAAAAGAACAAAAAAATAAAAAAGATTTTGTTTCATTTTAGTCCTATCAGGGAAGGAGAAGATGAGGTTCGAGTCCTCTAATCTCTCAAGTTTATCACGTAACTAAGCTACACAAACTCTTAGTAGTACCTCCGTATTTGTTATCCAATGATGGTCAAATTTATGACAGGTGGCATGTTTGGTTCAGCTGTTTATATACATTAGGAATTTGATTAACAATATTTAATTTTAAACCCTCTCACATGTTCACACCATTTTCTTAGAATCCTATGCATCTTTCCATTGAGAGATCAAACATGCATAATATGCATCTTTTAAAATGGTACTTCCCATTAACTTCACCCGGACTTTAACACTTTGTTTGTAAGTTAAGGGAAAAAAAAAAAAAAAAAAAAGAAAATAATAGAAACAGTCATTTTTTCATTGTTTGTGAGTTTGTCAGTAATACTAAAGAAAGAAAAAGTTATTGTTAACTTTTTTGCTTAAATTTGATCGGATTTGGGTAGAAAAGTTACTTTTCATTTACCAATTTTTTGTAATAGTTACAATACTATTCGTTTCTTAATATCACAAAATTAATTTATTTCTTATGTCCTCCACATATACTATCAAAAATGGTAATATAGTATTTTTTTTTTCAACTCACAAACACAAGAAAAAAAAAAATTATTCAATTTTCTATTATATACTCATAAACACAATATTTTTTTTAACTTTTATGTTTTTTTTTTACCCAAAACTTACAAATAAAGTGTTAGTCTTTCCGCACTTGGACTTCCATCTGTCTTGTTTTCAAATGACACGCATCCCAGCCGCCCACCAGCTGCTGAGAATGTAGCTTGCCCCAAAATGGCAAAAACCTCGCCATATTTCTTGAAGACAAGCAGCCAGGGGATGGCTGGGACTCGAACCCGTTTTTCGGAAACACGGGGGCATTGTAGAATTTTCATTCTGATATTATTATTATTATTAATTATTATTATTATTATTATTATTATTATTATTATTATCATATGCTAGATTATGCGAATATAGCTAGGCCCGCCACTCTTTTGTTTTTCCTGCTGCCGTCTCAAAATTGTATGAATGCCGTATGTTTAAAATAATTAAATCAACCAGGAGAACTTTCATATGTCGACGGAAAACTATGATTCTATGATCTTGACATGTTGATTATCCCACATTCAATTTAACAATAATATATATCATTCATGTTATATACTATAAAGAACGTAAATAAATATACATAAATAGCAATTATGGTCACATATATCAAGAACGTGCACATTACTCTTGATCTATTTCTTTACTGCCTCCAAACTCTTCCTCAGCAGACGAAGCTCTTTGATATAATTATGTACCCTGTCTATCATCAATGCCAGGAATAAGGAAAAACCTGCAAAATAAAACTGTGCATCGAATTCAAATTCCTGGCCAATGCGATAATAAATGAACAAAAACTAGAGGAAATTGCTACTAATTATTGCTACTTTTCTTGCTGCACCAAACCTAACTTAAAATTATGTGAAAATGGAAAATACATACCCATAAGGTATGCTTCCAAGAGATGGTTGGCCAAAAGAACTTGATCAGTCGGACTAGTTGTCCCTGTATTGGATGAACGCTTCTGGATTTTGAAAATACTATATAAGGTGGAAATGAAGACTGCAACCAAGGTTCCTGCAACAGAAGCTGCCATGACAGGGACTCTCCCTTGCTTCGCCCTATCCAAACCCTTGATCACTACATTCCTTAATGGTGTCTTAAACAGAAGGATCATGATCACAACCATTTCGACTAAATTGAGTGTAAAAAACAGTTGGATCATTTTAAGGCAAGTGCACTGTTTTAAACCAGTTTAGAAGAGAGAGTATAAGGAGGCCCCCCCTGAGATAAATGGTGCTATTTCCCTTGACATATACTGACGTATGCTGTTGCTTTTAGTTTGGCATTGCTTGTAAAGTTGCAATTCTTTCCCTCCAACTTACAGCTTGGTTAAGGAATGGGATTCTTCATGATTCCCAGTACAGGAGATAGAGTGCTAACAAGGCTAGGCAAGGACAGTATAATAATTATTAAGTTACCGCCGACACGACTTCAGGAACTTCAAACTGAAGGCAATAACATTCTCATTAAAAACCCTCAACATCCTCCGAAGGGTAAAATTCAGTAGTTTATACTACATTATTATAAAAAAATATTCAGCAGATGAATTTTAAACGTCTTAATTTTTTTGACTATTTTTAACAATAGTTTTTAAGCTTCTAAAAATAAAGTTATATATTATATTTTTATATATTAAATATATTTAAAAGTATAAAATATAAATGTATAAAGCATACAAATATATTTAAAAAATATAATGTATGTGTTTTTCGAATATATTGAACTCCATGCGGAAAATTGTCAAAAGTAATTAGCGTATGGGACAGAGGGAATATTATTATACTACCAATCTAAAACTAGTTCTGACAACAATATACAGCATGTTACAACACCACAGTGAGCTTCATAGAAATCTCACGTCACTATCAAGAGCAATACTGTTCCAATGAACAGTAAAAGAACAGAAATAAACGGAGTAAAGCGGGACTGTTAATCGAGCAGAGTCGAGCTGAGCATGTCGACCTCGAGCTCGGCGGCTCGTCCTTGAACTTGGCTCGTTTAGTTAAACGAATTTTTCGAGTTCAAACTTGGCTCGTTTAATTTAAACAAGTCTCTTATCGAGATTTTAACGAGCCGAACTCGAACTTTTCATGAAAAATCTAAAGATATTTACTGTTATCGAGCCGAATTTTAAATACGCCAAGCTCGAGTTTGGCTCGTTAAACCAAACGAATTTTTTTTAACGAGCTCAAGCCGAGCCTTAACCAAGCCGAACCCGAGCCTTCAATGAGCCCTTGGTTCGTTAAGCACTTATAGCGTAAAGGAACAGAAATAAATGCTGTAACAGAGACAGAGACTGAAATGATAAAAATCTCTGATTTCAAATGTAGGATACTATTTTAAATTCATTTAAAAGGAAAATGAAACACTACAAAATTTGAATAGCGTTATTATTTTTCTGGTTCACCGTACACCAAGCGTATAAATTGGAGGCATAGCAGGATTTTATTGAAACCAAGTACCACAGCTGCTAATGCCGAGGCTTTCATAGATCCAGAAGCAACCTCCTGGGATCCTCAACCACATCCTTGATACGCCTGAGGTAATACACGGCCTCTCTTCCATCAATCAGCCTATGGTCATATGTCAGGGCAATGTACATCATTGGTCTTGCAACTATGTTCCCTCCCACAACCATCGGACGGTTCACTATTGAATGCATGCCCAGGATTGCAGACTGCAAAAAATATATATAAATGTAAATGTATTGAGAAATTTATCATCGAAGTCAGTAACAAACTAACAACAGTTGGGAGCTTAAGCTTGGCTTGTTGAGCTAAGCGAGCGTTTTATTGAGCTCAAACCGAGCTAGAGCTTGTTAGCTAAGGCTTGGCTTGCTTAACAACCCTAGCTAGGAGTCTTACCTGAGGGGGGTTGATGATGGGTGTACTCAAAAGGCTTCCATAAACACCACCATTTGATATTGTAAATGAACCTCCAGCCATGTCGTCAATTGATATAGATCCAGCAGTTGCCTTTTTAGCAAGGGTGTTTATCTCCTTCTCTATCTCGGCAAAATTCATCTTATCAGCATTGCGAATAACTGGAACTACAAGCCCCTGATCAAACAGAAACAAAGAGAAAAATCTAGTCAAATACTACATGTAATTTGATATGCTTTAGGCCTCATCATGAAGTTCAATATAGAGAACCCATGTATTTGTTGATTAGCTTTTTCGAATATCAAGGCTAATCCTGAAAAACAGATGCAACACTATAGGGATGTTAGGTAAACATTTAACCACACGGACAGATGACTATTACAGATTTAAGCTCTCCATATTCAGTTTTCACCATTAAATGTAATGCGTGACTGAACTAAGGAAATTGATGCTTGCCTTAGGAGTACCAACAGCAATGCTGATATCTATGTAGTCTCTGTATATGATATCATCACCATCAATAACTGCATTGATAATAGGCTGATTTTGGAGCCCACTAACAGCTGCCTGAAATTTGAGACAGGAACTAAATAAATCTCTCATGAACTTCAGAAGTAGTAGTAATTTACTATTGTTCGATGTGGCAACTAACACCAACATACTTTTACAAATCCAGACATAAATCCCAGCTTGACTCCATGCTTTTCAACAAATGCATCCTTATAATCTGAACGGAGTTTCATCAAGTTTGTCCTGCAATAAGCAACACATCAGCATAGGAAGTAATGGTTATAGTGAGAGGACACAAACCAAAATTTGAAAGGTAGATCATGTATGTTTCAATGAATTATTTAGAAAATAGAATTCAAAATGAATCCAAAAGAAATTATCTCATTTTCCGCCTACCCAACTAGTTTGGGATAAAAGCCGCTGTTGAGTTGAGTTCAATTCAAATTTTGGTCCAATAAGATGCAAGTATCATCAACTCTTGCTTGGGTTGAATTCTTTAAGCATGGCCCTACCTGGTCTTTGAATTGTAAAATGAGAAACAGAACAGCCTAGGATATACTTAGTCCTGGATAAATAAACAGAATAAACCAAGCTAGGTCAAAGCCAAAGAGACCTATATTATCGAGTGACCCTAGGCTAGTTACTGATATTAGCCAAGCCAACCTAAGAAATAAAAATACCATCAACATAACAGGGATAAACAAAGCACAGATTCCATGGCCACCTCAATTAGTGTCAGCCGTGTAAGTTAGAACGCTTTTGAAATAAATAGATTTCATCATAACTATGCTTATCATGGTAATAATGTAACCTTATTGGTTTTGAAATTCTACAAGGTTGGTCTCTATTTGCGCTGTAAACCAGTACAAATTCCGATCATGTAACTCTTGGTCAAGACCCTAGGACCAAAAATAGTTTGAACCCTCAAGGTAAGTAGGTAACATAATATTCAGACAAATTTTGCATATACCACTATCCACAACTCAATAAACACATACACATGATAAGTACTTTGTGCTTACATATCGACTTCATTGAATGTAGTCAGCAGTGCAAAGGTGTTTTGAGAATCTTTCAAACGTGAAGCAACTCGCTTTCTGAGCCTTGTCATAGGAACCTGTACACACAATAGAACTTAAATATACTGAAGAGTTATACTTGCCAAAAATAAATAAATTAAAGAATACAAAAATTAACATTAACATTTGCTTATTTGCTTATATTTTCAATATTTTGTTTGCAACGGAATTTGATACGAATACAAAATAAGTAGACTCACTCGTCTTTCCCTTTCTTTTGGGGGAAGCTGGGGCTCTGAAGGAGAGGTTTTAGGGGGCAGGGGAGTAGTTGCCTTAGGCTTTTCAGGAATGGCAGCAGCTTCAGCTTTAGGCTTATCCTCTATTTTCTTTTCAGTGGCAGGACGTGTCTTATGAGAAGCTTCTTTATCAGATGTCTGCTCAGACGGAGCAACATGGGCAACACCTTCACCTGACTTTGAAATAATAGCTATCTTGGTACCTGGTTCCACAGTATCCCCTTCCTTCGCCACAAACTACCAAGGTATACATACAGGTTCAGAATCCACCCCTTCCAAATAACGCTATAGACAAGGATAAAACCATTGGTCCAAGTTAAAGATGCTTACCTCTTGGATAACACCCGCTTCAGGACTAGCAACATCAATTGTCACCTAATGGAAGATAAAAAAACAATCTTAGCGATAAAAGTCTTAAATATACTTCAACCGTACAGGATGTCAATTTCACATTTCAATAACTACCTTATCTGTCTCAATTTGAGCAATTGGCTCATCAACTGCTACTTTGTCGCCAGGTTCTTCACATCAGGCAAAACAACCAAAAGCTCAAAACTCAGAGAGAATGAACATTCGACTTTAGAGAACATATTTATTAAAGAATAAAGACATTTTCTTTTAGAGTAAATTTCATTTTGAGCCCACTAAGTATACCCAATGTTTCAAACTGCACCCTACACTTTCATTTGTGTCAAACCAGACTTCTTGACTATGTCTTTGTTTCATATTGACCCCCCGATCAACATAGTTTAATGATTTTGAGTCCACTAAGTATAAATAATGTTACAAACTGCACCCTTAACTTATATTTTTTTTTTCATTTTGAGCCCACTAAGTATACCCAATGTTCAACGATTTTTTGTTCAGGTGGTGTAATATGAAACAAAAAACATAGTTAAGAGATCTGGCTTGACACAAATGGAAGTGTAAGGTGCAATTTGATTCATTGTCTATACTTAGTGGGCTCAAAATGAATTTTACTCTTTCTTTTATAAGTACTCAATAATAAAACATACTTTTAAGAAATGTCGCCAAGGTGCCATCACTAATAGATTCACCCATGAAAGGGACAACGGCGTCAACTAGATCACCTTCATCACAAAAAAATATATGCAAAATTAGAGAAATGACACTAAAACAAACATTGAGAAACTGCAATTTAGAAAACGGTGGGCATGAGAAATAATAGGTGCACTAGAATATTTAGAAGCTATCTCAGCTATCTCAAGTGCATGCAGCACCTATTTTTATGTCAATCACCATCACACTCATGACAGCCATGAACTTACACATTCGTAACCCAACTACAACCTTCCTGTACTTTATTATCAGAACGCATACCAAGGTCTTAGTGAAGGCTCTCCTAATTGCCATCCGCTAATTCAAGTCAATGCATAATGTGCAACCACAAAAGTTGCAGCGTTCTTTGAAAGATACTGTAATACTAACACAAGGAACTCTATTTAAGAGTATTTATATAGCACACACGCACACACATATCTATGTACACACTGTCACACACACACACATACACAAGTGAATAGTATGTCAAAACATTAGCAATGGGAGAGAGGACATTTCTTGATGTAGGTCTCACTTGGGTGACAACTTTATGTTCTAGAGATGGGTATATGAAGGTTACCTTAACTGATGACTTAACTGTAACAAGAATTAAGAAGGGATCGATCTAATAGGAAAACTCAATTGATATCAAGTATAATAAAGATGCCAACAAAGACTCTTGTACACAAAACGGCAACACATACAATTATGGGTCATTCCTCTCAAAATTTGGAGCCAGGTTCAAGTGACAAATCAAACCCATGTATAACATTCTCCACAAGAAGTGAGCCATTAAGAGTTTGCATATGTGCAAAAGAAAAATCAAGAAAAATGAGAATATCACACCATTGTCAGAAGAGAAATTCCTCCTCTGAATTTGCAAGCTGATTGGCTGAAGACTGGCAACAACTACCCTGCACAATTTATTGTGGAGACCTCAAAGTTAGCTCTTCTATCTACTATTCCGTTTGGAAAAAAAATATATATATCGACTTAATAAAATAGAGAAGTCATGCAATCATGGATAGAAAGACAGGAAAGTTATTAACATAGATTAGTATAAGGTGGCAATATCTGACTTCAGGTCACTCTGTTAGAAATTATAAAACTGCTTGTATCCAAGTACAAAAGAGTTCCCTTAAAATACTTGCACATTTCAATTCAACTTGATGTGATCATTTTAAATGCTCAATCTTCCTATTCTAATACACCCATATACACACACGAAGCTGAAGCTCAGTGAAAATGGTATTTTTTAAAGAAAATATTCCAACCATGGGGCTATATATGCTTAATATATTTTTTTCCACAAGTTTTATACATGTTTGAACTATCTTCTCTATTACAGCTCTACATGTTTCATGCTATATTTTTTGCACACTCCTGCTTTTTTACTCTATACTTGTTTACAGGTTGAGTTTTGAATGAAGTTTTTCACTGTTACCTGTTCTACTTAGACAGCTCTCTTTCTCTCAAGTCTCAACGGTTGAACTGCCATTAGAATAAGCTTGACTAGCAACAGGGAATTCAATTGCATAAATAGGGTTTTTCTCCTCTCCGAAACTAACAATCCTTGAGTTTTTTCCATCTAAAGGTGCCTATGGTAGTGTGGTCTAACTGTTTATACTTTAAAATATTGTGATATTAATCTAATATTGTTCATGATACCTTTTTTCCTTTATTTTTGGGTTAGTTTCAAAAGATTAAGGCAACTCCATAATTCAAAAAATATTATATGCTTCGTTTGAACTTGAAAAACAGATGTCACTTTATGGATGAGTTAAGTATCAACAGTAAGAGTAGAAACTAAAGTAAATCAAGTAAGGCAAGTTGAGATCTACTTAGCCAACATCCTATCCTTATGGCAATTACTAATAGAGATTTAGAGTTTTAGACAAGATTCATAAAAAAAGCAAATTCAACTGACAAAAACGTTTTTTCCATAATATTTGAAACAAAGATTGTTTACTAACCTACTTGGAATTGAACTCATCGAGTGGCCTGTATCAACAAGAAATATTTGAGGCATTAATGGAATATAAGTGAATAAAAATGCATATGGGTATCAGATATATCCATAGAAGTTCAAAGAGCAAAGCTAGCTAAATATTACCAGGTGCGACGAGGTGACAGATATTGTGAGCATTGCGAAGCCCTCTTGGGTGAAGTAATATCTGTTCCTATGATTGAAAGATGAACTCATCAGCACATCCTCAGGTAACAACTGGAAACATTACCAGCCCAAGGAAACTTAACAGATATGTCAGAGACTTAATTCAAACACATCTGGTGATTTCAAAGAAAAAGTAAAATTTACATTACTTACATATAAAATTTAAGAAAAAACGGAATATCATTCTTTATTGGCTTACAACAAAGGTTTTACATAGAATACGCATGTTTTTTATCATTGCATTTTATTTTCTACTTTTTAGTGATTCAAGTAAAGAACAACCTTCATACAACTAAGACAGCCATTGCATCTAGTAAAATGAAAGCCTAGAAAATAACAAGTGATCCAATCTTTATTCAACTATCTCAATTCACAAATAACTTAAAATGTAAATAAATACACCAATTAGCAACCAAAAAATACCGCTTCTCCTGCAGTAGAGGTACCGAATCTAGGTGCAGACACCACCGACTGAATTGATTTGCCCACAATCTGTATCAAACAGCGCGATTCAATCTAATTTAGCACTTTCAACTCATACATACATATCAAAGTTGATATGCATGTGCAAACATATATTGATATACAATAACCAAACGGATAAGACATTATACCGAAGCAGGGACTCTAGAGGCGACTTTTCGCCTTATAGCACCGAACATCGTTGGCTTAATCGATGCTAAAACTGTTTTCAAAGAGGTAAACAAAATCTCAATTAGCTAATTATCCATAGAATTACGATTCAAAACAGAACTATATATGAAGCTAACCAACTTAAACACGTCAACAGATAAGTATCAAGCAAAATGAAAGGCATAAAAGAGTGGATATGGATATAGAAGCAGATCCTAACGAAAGTAAAGAGAAAAATCAGACGCAGAGTCAAACCTGATTCAGACAATATTCTCAATCTTCGGTGAAACGGCGATCAAAATATAGGGTTTGAAAATCGGCGGCTTCCCGTATAAACGGACAGATAGATAGAGGATCGGCGAAGAGAATATTTTCAGGCTCTTTTTAATATTCCGACTTTTCTCCTTTGCTACGAGGATTTGTTTTATTTTTTATTTTGTTCTCCCTTCTCCCGACCGCTCACTAATGAATGTTCTTTCTGAACGTCGTCGTTCATTTGTCGTAAATAAAGTAGACGATGTCGACTCACCAAGCGTAAAATCAAGTTATTGCTATTTTCAAATTTCAACCTTTCCTTATTGAAACGACCTTCTCTTAATTTAGTTATTGTTATATATACTCTCATGCTTAAAAAATTATGGTATGATTTAGCTACCGTAATCTATTATAATCTTTTAAATTTGATCGAATTTATATTTATAAATAAAAAAAATTATTTATAAATTTATAAATTATTTATATTTTTTTATTCATTTATTAATTCATATATATATATATATTAGTATTTTTTTAAAAGATCATTCACATTCCTCCAAATTTTCTTTATTACAACAATTAAATTATAATTATTTATTAATTGAATTAATTGATCGTTGACATTAAGTTGATTAAATAGTAATTAAGAAATATGAAAGCGTATATTGATGAAAATGACATATATGTGAGATTATATTGTATTATATATTAAATGATAAAATTATCTAAATGTGTAAAGTATTGAACCAAAAAATATAAAATGTTGAACCAAAGAAAATGAGGTTTGTATTTTATATATATATATATATAGATAGATAGATAGATAGATAGAGATGACAAGTAGGGAAAAAAAAAACAGAGCGTCACTTTCAAGCAGATTCATTAATGACGCTGTGAGTTGATAACGTTGTTGGGCTGTAGGTCTTTTAGAAACAGCTTGAAGTAAACAGCCTCGGCCCAATAAGCTTAAAGCTTCAAGGTTATAATGGTTTGTTTAATCAAATGAAGATTAGCGATTCCATAGTATATCCAGAAATCAGTGAAGATGAAACACTAAAAAAAAAACAAAAAACAAAAAACAAAAAACAATAGGGAACACTCATCAAAGAGTACATGCAAGCATTTTACATTATTTAGAAAAAACAGTAATAGCTAGTAGCACTATATGCATGGGTAGAACACTGGTAGATGAAGTTATAGGGTCTCTCAAGATAATCAATCACCAAATCCACGAGCAGCATCACCTCCAAGTCCACCTAAACCATCACCACCGCCAAAAGAGGAACCCATGCGTACCCCACCAGTTGATCCCCCGCCATATGTTCCACCACCACTGCCGCCAAGTGCCAAGTCCAGTACCTAGTCCGTCCCAATCCGACAGATAAATCTGATAATTATGGAGGGAATAATGAAAGTAATTTTATTAATAATGAATTTGTATAATAACAATTACATGAGAGACCTTATATAGGCTTGAATAAGTAACCTAATTCGAATCCAATTCGGAATCTAAGAAACCT
>JAUMHB010069595.1:0-13416 GCA_032359685.1 Pittosporum tobira | reverse complement strand
CTCCGTACGGGAATAAACTTTAACGTTGACATTCTTTTTGTCGGAAACTAATAATTTTATTTAACACCCCAAAATATTATATTCATAAAGTTAAAATATTGGGTTCTTACAATTACTATGTGAAATTATAGTTGCAATAATCATAAAAAAATAACGTCAACTCAATAAAAAAAACACACTCTCTTCAAATTAACATATCAATTTAGTAATAAATATTTTAATAATAACAAAAAAATATTAACTCAACAAAATAACTAATATTTTGATTATTTTATTTTATTTTTATCATGACATCTGTAATTTAAACCAAGCAATAATCACATTATAGTTTCACAATCATAAGTCACAAAATATGATTCTAAATTTTTACAAACAGGTACAGCTGTACTAGCTATAATTGCTAATAGAGTTACATAATTGCTAATAGAGTTACAATTGTACAAACTACAACAATTGTGAAAACGAACAAACCATAATAATAATTAATGACTTTTCTTTTATTTTTTTTAACACTCACAAACACAACAATAATAACTTATTAGGTTTTATGTTACAAACTCACAAATAAAAGAAGAAGAAAAAATTAAATTTTCCATTCTTTTCTTTTTTGTCCTAAATTATATTTTCTATCATTTTTTCTGCAAAACTCACAAACTGAGCGCAAATATGTCAGGAAAAAAATAACTCAACTTCTTTATTTTTTAATTTATTCTACAAAACTAGTATCATTTATTTAAAAAATAATATATTAAAAAATATAATTTCTTAATTAAAGAATATGAAATTATATGTCTTAAGTATCAGGAAAAAAAATATGAAAATAATTGTTAAATCATTTTTTAGTTTAATTAATAGGCGTACAATTTTAAAAAAAATATAATTCCCATACATTATCATTAAACATTATTTTGACACTTTTATTCAAATGTTTGCGTGATAGAATATGAAATGTCACTCATAACCAAAGAATATATAGGCTATTTCAGTTTTTTTTCCTCAATTTAACTCATATAATTACATTATTAATGATATTAAATTAAACAATCACTCTTTTAATATTGAAAAATTTATAGTTACACTTAAGTAAAAATTTGCATTTCACCGTATTGTATACTACTACTTAATTAAATTTAAAAAAAACATAAATATAAACAAAAATATTTTCAGTAAAAATATCAATAATTAAAAAATTTATTTTTATAGCAGCCAATTTTTAAAATAAGAATCTTTTATTAAAAACACGACACGAATTATTCCAGCGGAAAAGGATGCAAAAAGCAATTTTATAAGGGTGGAAAACGTCGGCCCGTCAAGAGGAGAGAGGGAGAGAGAGAGTGAGAAACCGTGGAGGAGTTCAACACGGAAAACCCTGTTGATCGTCAGTTTGTTTTCTTTCACGATCAATAAAGAAGAAAGGCAAGGTCCTCTTTTCGGATCCAAACATTTTCGGGTACGATCTTGAAACGTGGGGCTTAACCAGAAGAAGCAGTTCACAGTTCTGAGTGATCTTCATCTCATTCCACTCCCATTTAAACTTCTTCTTCTTTGATCTACTCCAATTAATTCTGTAAGTACTCTTTTTTGTATATGCAAATTTTTCTTTGTAATTTTATATTGTGCTTGGGATCTTTGAATATCTATACCTAATTTACATCTGTAATTTAAAATGTTTCTATGGTCTTTGAGAAATTGAAAATATGTGAATTGGGCATTACAAATTTGTGAACTTTCAGTCAAAGTAACTATCTTTATAATGTCGGATCGTAAATGACATTTAAAAATTCAAGAGTAGTTGAGATATTGTGATATTATGATTGTATGCATTGATGGTTGGGGCAATGTTGATATATATGATGTGAGATTTGATTTCATGGTGTAGGCTCTCTGACAATCTGCTCGTTCATACCTTCGGTAGAAATGATGAATTTAGGAATTTTGGAAGGACTCAAAATGAAATATTAATAATAATAAAAATAATTTTTGTTAATTTAAGCTTTCGTTGAACCTTATGATTTTCCATTCTCATTTTGCTTTATGGAATACTTGAAATGAAGAAGTTAGTTAAATTAAATTGTTCAAGTTATATGAAAAAATCGCTGGTAATACTGCACTATTAACTAACATATTAATGACGACACTAAAATGAAATTTTCAATATTATTAGGGATATTATTATATAGACAGATCAAAGAGAAAAATTACACACAACTACACTTACATTGCTTGGTCGTATAAGTGGTCGCTATGCTTATTTTTTCTTCTAAACCATTGAATTGTTTTATCAGTAAAAAAAAACCATAGAATTGTTGCACTTAAAGTTGCCGATCAAGCTAGTTTCCCTGTTGAATTTCATGGTTCAAGGCAGCTCTACTTTGGCTTCTGACTAGTCAAACCACCTTTAATCAATTGCTGTTAAGTCAACTAAGGTCGTCTGGAAGATGGAATATATAGCTGACTAGTTCTTATTACATTGTTTATGCAGGGTTTATTGATGCATATAAAATTGAACCATGTATTTTTAGTTGTTCTTTGAGCTCCGATAAATCATGACAAGAAGATGTAGATCAGCCGACATATTTAGTATCACAACTCCTAGGGTGAAATATTGTCTCAATTGTTGGTTATAAATTTGGCAACTATGGCATTCGATAGACTTTCCGAAATTGTATCTGCTGCAACAAATCGTTTGTCAGCTCCAAAGTCTTCTAATAGTCAATTTGCATCACCGAGGTTGCCACCTTTGGCTAGTTCTGCTCATGGTTTTGGTTTTTCCAAATCCGGAGAAAAGAATATTTTGAGACTCTCCTCATCCCTTCAAGATTTCTCAGCCTATAGTCGACTTGATCCGGATGAAGAAAATCTTAATTCTGGAACTGACAGTAGTTTGATCCATGCAAAGCATCTTCCTTTACACAGAGAAAATGGTGGGTCCAGTTTTTCAAAGGAGAAAGGGACACCAGGAACACCTTCTGCCCGGAAGAAGTGGGCCCGAGTACTCTTGGTCTTTTTTTGCTTATTGTTTTTTGCATTTCTTGTACTTACAGTACAATTCTTTTATTCTAATTGGGGTAGAGGATCACCCAAGTTCTATGTTATTCTTGATTGTGGTAGCACTGGGACCCGGGTTTATTTATTTAAGGCTTCTGCTAATAGCAAAAAGGGAGGTGGGCTTCCAATTTTGATGAGTTCCCTACCGGAAGACCTTCCAAGTAAACCTAATACCCAGAGTGGGCGGGCTTACAACAGAATGGAGACTGAACCTGGGTTTGATAAACTCGTCCATAACGTGTCGGGCTTGAAGGGAGCAATAAAACCACTACTTCAATGGGCCGAGAAGCAAATTCCCAGGAATGCCCATAAGACTACTTCCCTCTACCTTTACGCTACAGCCGGTGTTCGAAGGCTGCCAAGTTCAGACTCTGAGTGGCTTCTTAGCAATGCTTGGTCCATTTTGAAAAATTCCTCCTTCTTGTGCCACAGAGAATGGGTTAAGATTATTAGTGGCATGGAGGAAGCGTATTATGGATGGATAGCTTTAAATTATCACACTGGTGTCTTGGGTGCTATGCCAAAAAAGGAAACTTTTGGCGCACTTGATTTGGGTGGCTCTTCGTTACAGGTTACGTTTGAGAGTGACGATTATGTTCACAACGATACTAGTTTACAGCTAAGTATTGGGCCTGTCAACCATCATTTGAGTGCCTATTCATTACCAGGTTATGGTCTTAATGATGCTTTTGACAAGTCCGTGGTTCATCTTCTTAAGAAGCTTCCACGGATTAGTGATTCAGATCTAGCCAGTGGCAAAGTTGTAATTAAACACCCTTGCTTGCATTCTGGGTATAAAGAGCAATACATTTGCTCTCAGTGTGCTTCTGCTTACCAGAACGGTGGGAATGCCCCAATTGAAAGGGGGAAATTGAGTAAAGGAGGAAAACCCGGGATCTCGGTTCAACTTCTTGGTGATCCAAACTGGGAAAAGTGCAGTTTCCTTGGAAAAGTTGTGGTCAATTTGTCTGAATCGTCTGATAAAAGTCCAGGAATTGATTGTGAGATGAATCCTTGCGCTCTTCCGGATAATCTTCCTCGTCCTTATGGCCAGTTTTATGGGATGTCTGGTTTTTATGTGGTCTATCGTTTTTTTAAACTGACTTCCGATGCGGCCCTTGATGACGTGCTGGAAAAGGGTCGGGAATTTTGTGAAAAACCTTGGGAAATTGCAAAGAACAGTGTTGCGCCCCAGCCATTTATAGAACAATATTGCTTTAGGGCACCTTACGTGGTGTTCCTTCTGAGAGAAGGTTTGCACATAACGGACAGCCATGTAATTATTGGTTCAGGAAGTATTACCTGGACACTTGGCGTTGCCCTATTGGAAGCTGGAAAGGCCTATACGACCAGAATAGATCTCCACGGTTACGAAATACTCCGGGTGAAGGTCAATCCAGCTGTTCTTTTCGCAATTCTATTTTCTTCATTGGTTTTACTAGCATGTGCCTTATCATGTGTGGGAAAGTGGACTTCAAGATTTTTCCGTAGGCCATATCTTCCCCTATTTAGGCATAACAGTGCCTCAAGCAATTCAGTTCTCAATATTCCAGCTCCTTTCCGGTTTCACCGATGGAGTCCTATGAATTCAGGTAACTTGTTCCTTTCAGATCTGTGAATTATGGAAAATTCTGAAACATAGGAAAATTAATGTTTTTTAGTATATTTGAGATAAGATTTCCAGCTGCTAGGACATACTTTTGTGGTTATTGGTACTTCAGATAATAAGGACAATAATCAATTTGACAAGGTAGGTTGATATAACACTGGGATCTTCTCCGATGCAATTTCCCTTTTTTCCCTGTTAAGTCCCTTCTTTATTACTAACTCTGTTCCACAAAGAGTGTCCCTTTGAAAATTTTGCAAATATTGAGGTTATACATCCCTTCCATAGTTATCCCTAAACATAGTAATTAGTTTAATAGTGGTGGCATGATAATGAATTGTAACAGAAAACACGAGGCCATTTTGTCATTTCACACTGCACTTAATTATTAATATGTTTTTTATTGTAAAACTATATTGTTACTATTTCTGTATTTGACCTTGTTGGGGTATGTTAAATTTGTTGATATAGGCGACGGAAGGGTAAAGATGCCACTGAGTCCCGTTGCAAGTGCCCAACAGAGACCATTCGGCACACCTCATGATTTCAGTGGTGGCATTGAGCTAACTGATTCTTCCTTGTACTCGTCCTCGAGCAGTGTTGCGCATAGTTATTCTTCAGGTAGCTTGGGCCAGATGCAATTCAATATCGGTAACATGGGTTCCTTCTGGTCCCCACAAAGAGGTCAGATGCGCCTTCAAAGCAGGAGATCACAATCCCGAGAAGACCTCAATTCTTCACTTGCTGAATCACACTTGCCAAAAGTGTAAAGCATCATATATTGGGTTTAGCAAAGAAACAAGGGCACCAGGGAAGGTGAAGCACTTGATTCACTTTATGGTAGAATCTGACTTGAACATCATGGGTCCAAGCCGATCCAGCATGGGATCAATAGAGTGGTGTATATCGGACTTCTGCTGATGATCTGGAGCCTGTCATGTTAAAAAGTTTTCTTGATAGGTTACACACACCTTGAGGAGGGATACCATCTTGTAGATAATTTTTTATTTTAATTTTTCACATGAGGAAATTTTAACGGCAGACTTTGTTGAAAGGATTTCGAAGCTGACCTTCCACGATCCACTGCATACCAGATTGTGAAAGATATGCTCTGAAAATTTTGGTAAAATAACGTGATATTTGTACCATGTCTTACGTAAAGAGAATGATGTTAATTGTTAAGGTTATTAACCTATTAAAGAGATTTTTTCTGTACCATGTAGAAGTATATTTTTGGATACATTTTGGATTTGCAGGAGCAAAGCAGTCCCTAGCGAGTACATGCTCGGCAGTCCTATGCAGGTGGTATCATGTGCTTGCAGGTGTACCATTTAAACCAACATTGTTTGAATCGGATGGATAAGGTTCGATACTACCTAGTACCAACACCCACATATGCATATAGCTCCACCAAAATATATATACACACTCACACGTATAGTTCATTTAATTAGTTAATTCAATCATAAATAATATTTTATAAACCAGTTACAAAGATTTACTAATCACAATTTTTTTGGTTTCAAAACCTCAAAAAGTTAAATCAAGTTAAAATTATAAAAGTTTACATAGAGGTTTCTTAAAATTCAAAATGAATCTCTTTTATTTATTTAGTTTTTTATAGAAAAATGGAATATTATTTCACTCAAATTTAGGTAATATGTGTTTTTGAATTTAAAAGATTTAAGGATTACCTCGGGACAATCAGTTGTGTGTTTGCATTATGAAAAAAACAAATCATATTTTCATTTTCTTATTTGTTAAAATTTTCAACTATATAATTTTTTATTGCTATAAGATAATCTTGTTTAATACAGCGCATAAGGTTAAAATTGGAAAGTAGAATCATTCAGATGTTCAAATATATCAATTATCAAATAAATTTTTTCATTCATTTTTTAATTTTCAAACAGATATTCTATTTCATTCAGATTATTCAGAAATTTTAAACATTCAAAAGTTTTCATTCAGTTTTATCAAACAACCCCTTAGCTAATTTATGTGTCTCATTCGCATGAGTACGAGGTACTTTCATTACAAAACAAGAGTTAAAAGTTTTGTCCAAATTTATAACATCAGCTAAGACCGAATTTAACTGATTACTACTACTACAAGGGAAAGATTTCAAAAACCTCAAGAGAATTAACGAATCAGTATGGAAAATAATCCCTTCAATAGCCGCTTCTTTAGCCCATTGAAGTGCTTTCAAAAGAGTTAGAGCTTCTGTTTGGAGAGGATTTGCTGATTTCGTTATGATTCCATTGCCAAAAATTCGGTGTCCATTATATGTTAAACACCACCCGACTGTTGCTGTACCAATCTCGCTTTCTCAACTTCCGTCTATTTGCATAATATATCTAACACCAAAAGGCAAGTTTTCCAAACTGCTCCTTCCTATAGCCACTGAGTTTCCTATAAAATTTTCATTTAGAGCAGAAGTAGCAGAAGAGCTACTAGAATCAAAAACAAAAACAAAGGCATTATTAGTACTTGGTAACATCACATTTTTCCTAACTTATTCCGCTCTTATCCAATCTGAAAATAGTTCTTTTATCCTCTTTAGAGATGTTTCTGTATTCATTTTTTCTCCTCTGAAAACTATTTCATTTCTAATTAGTCAAATTGTCCATAGTATACTTGCCCATTTAAGTTGCCTCATTATGATTGGAACCCCATTCTTCTTGTCGTCTTTAATTTTTAATATCCATTCAAAAACCTGTTGAAAGCTTATTCTCCCTTTTAAGGAAGAAGAATAGTTAAAACCTTTAATAAACCAAATTGCTCGGAAAAAAATGACAATTTAGAAATAGATGATCGGTTGTTTCCTCCCCCATTTCACAAAAAACACAGTTTAGATGTTCCAGTAAATATTCTTCTTCTATTAACATTTAGAGCTAAGCTATTTTGTGCAATTTTCCAAAGAAACAAATTTATTTTAGCCGAGATCTTTAAACCCCATACCTGTGCTGCCAATGCATCCCGCTGCTTCTGAATTTGTTTATTCGTATAGTTCCTTTCCCCTTCCGTCTGACCATCCAGCTGTCCATTCAATCCATTTAGATTGAAACTTGAATTGCTCCCCACAATTAAACTTATATTCTTTGCATTGTGATCAGCATTAATTATGCCATTAACATCTTCCATCAAACTATCAAAAGAGTAACCAGTTCCCATTTTCCTTTTGATTGCTAAGTTATATGCCGATTTGATAGAAAAAATCCCATCAATAAATGCATTCCAATAGATTTTATCTTCAACATTAGCTATGGATGTTGGTGTTTGCATAATTTGTTTCCAGTATCTAGGGTAAATAAGCCCTTCGATTTTCTTGACATTCCAAGTATTTGTGTTTGCTTCGATTAAAGATTGAACCTTATATTCATGTAATCTTCAATAGTAAAATCAGTTCTTATAGCAAGTGCAATTAAATTGTTATCATCTACTAGCCATCTATCCCCTCAAAATTTAGTAGTTCTACCATTCTCTATTGATTTAGAAGTTCCTTCTTTGATTAAATCTCCCATAGAGAATACTTTTCCACATATAATTATTTGTTATTTTTTCCTCAATATCCATAAATTATTTATCAGCCCCATATTTCCCTTTGAGTATTCTGGCCATTAGATTCCGAATTATTCATTATTTTCCATGCTTGTTTAGCTAGGAGTGCCTCATTTAAAATATGAAAATTTCGAATACCTTGCTCTCCTTCATATTTTGGTCTCACTATACAATCCCAGCTTTTCCAGTGATTTTTCCTTACACTCTCATCATGACCCTATCAGAAATTCCTAATTATTTTATTTAATTCCTCTAAATTTTGTACATGTAGTTTGAAAGCAGACAAAGTGTATATAGGAATTGATGCCAATGTTGTTTTGATAAGAGTATCTCTTCTTGCTGCATTGAGAAGTTTAGATTTCTAGCCTTGTAAATTTGCCTTTAATTTTTTCTTTAAGAGAATAAAAGTTTTTAGACTTCTTGTGAGATAAAAAGGAAAGGAACCCCTAGGTATTTTAGATCATCACTAATGAAGTTTATATTGAAGAAGTCGGATATTAATTGTGTTTGAGTTGGGTCTGTATTTTTACTGACAAAAAGATTAGACTTATCATAATTTATGACTTGTCTTGAAACTTCCGCATACTCAGCTAAAATTTTTTGATACATGAACAAGCTTTTAGATTAGCATTAAAATACAGTGTCCGGTCATCAACAAAAAAATAGATGACTAATGGATTCAACATTTCTTGCTAATTTAGTAACAACAATCAAAGTATTTAGCTCAGATAACAGGTTTGAAGAAAATGCTTCTGCACACAAAATGAACAAATATTGTGAAAGATGATCTCCTTGCCCAAGACCAACTGAAGGTTGAAAAATTCTGAAGGAGATCTATTGAATAAAATCGAGTATGAGACAGTTGAAATACATTGCATTATCAACTTGATTAGGTTGGAAAGAAATTTGAATTTATGAAGCACTTGTTCGACAAAGTACCATTTGATTCTATCATAAGGTTTACTAAAATCAATTTTAAGTGACGCCAAGGAAGTGTTGTGGGACTTGAATCTTTTTATCTGACCAATAAGCTCATGATGGAGTATTATATTGTCTAAGATGAACCTACCTTGAACAAATGCATTTTGAAAGTTGGACACCAAACAAAGCATCAGACCTTTGAGTTTATTTACCAGTACATTCGATATGATTTTATATGTGGTATTACACAAGTTGATAGGTCTAAAGTCACCCAACTTTCTGGGATTACCAATTTTAGAGATAAGAGTTATAAAGGTTTTATTTGTTTGAGCTTAGAGTCGACAGAATCCCACTTTTGATTTTACCATTAATTTTTACCCATTTCTTTTAATAGAAATAGCTGGTATACCGGTCCTAGTGATTTGAGAGTTTCGAGCTGAAAAATAGCTACATCTATTTCTTTTATCGAATACGGTCTATTTAAGTCGTTGATTTGGTTTTAACTTAGCGATTTTGTAATAGCATTTAGGAAACCCAACGTTTTGAATTTTTCATCAACTACTCGTTTAGGTGTGAAAAGAGGATTGAAATAATTTGTAGTCAGACGATTAAGATTATCTTGTCCTTCTATCCACTGGTCCCCATCTTTTAACATAATAATTTTATTAAACCATCTTCGTTTCTCAGTAGATGCGTGAAATTTTTTTGCATTTCTGTCCTCCAACCCTAACTAATTTTCTTTTGCTCTCTATGCCCACAATATATGCTCCTTATCCAGATGTATGTCAAGTTGCTCTCTTAGGAAAAACTTATTTTTGATTCTCAGGTTTGTTAATATTTTCTTGAAGATAAGCCAATCTACTAGTTATTATTTTAATATGTTTGCCAATATTTCTGTCCATTCTTATTCTATTTTCCTAATTGCCACATCATATTTTGGTTTTTTCTCATAATATTAAACATGAACGAACCCCCTGTTTGTAAATTCCATGAGTTGGTCATGATTTGATTAGCCTCTTCACTTAATAACCACTAAACTTCAATTTTTTTTGGTCTCTCTTTAAATAGTGGTTTAACATTTATTGTACAAATCAACGGACTATGATCCGATTTATAAATGTTTTGATTGATAATAATGGATTTTTTATAAGTATCAAGCCATTTTAAATTAAAAAATTCTCTGTTTAGTTTTTTGAAAATAACATTATCCACTTCTCGCCCATTTGTCCACGTAAATCTCAGTCCTTTATCAAATTATTATTTTGAAAACAAGAGTCAAAATTTTGGGCTCACGGTAAAGATGCATTACAAAGACTGAACTTATCTTCATGACGCCATACTTTATTAAAATCTCCCTGTAGGAACCATGCTATATTTGAGTCTGGTGCCAACGAAGAAAGTTTATCCCAAATTTTTTTTCTATCTTTGACAAAAGGTGGCCCATAAATGAGATTAATTTTACTTTTTACTCCTTTCTCATCTTCAATAATTTCATTAATCATATTCTTAGATATTTCTAGTATATTGAATTTTATGTTATTATTCCATACAACCCAAAGACCTCTACTTCTCCCTTCACTGTCCACTCCTACTCAATTGTCAAAATTTAAGTGGTTTAATGTCGTAATCACAAATTTTTTATTATATTTTATTTTTATCAAAAAAAGTAAATCAGAATATTGTCATTTGACCAAGTAGTAGATTTCATGAATTGTAGAGGCTTGGCTAAGCCTCTATAAATCTAGGAGATAAGCCTCATAATGATTCTGGCGACTGTTTTGGGACAGTCACCACAAACCCTTTTAATTCCACAAATAAGCTTAAAGGATCTACTTCTAACATATTTTCCAAAGAAAGTTTTTGGGATTTAGAAAGACCTGATTTTACTGAGATGCACTGCCAGTTGATCCACATCTCTTTCATTTTTCCCTCCAAATAGTGGATCTCTGCTTCCTCTGCTGTACGGACAACCAGTTGTTGCTGATACTGATCCTCTTCGCACTGATCGGTTAATTTTCGTAGCCACTGTAGGTACTGACTATTTTCTTGTGATGTTGATCGGCTTTTCTTCCTCCCCAGTTTGCCACACCACTTGTCCTATACTTGTGTTCCTCTGGTATGTCTCTTTAAGATCTTCTTTCGTACTTCATGATTTCTATCCTTTACTTTTATTTAACAGCCTCCACATCCTGGCATACCCCCCCACCCACCCCTCACTTTGTTACTATTATTATGTTTCCTTGCTGGTCCTCCCTTCTTAAGATAACCTTTTTGCTCTCCTCCTAGTTTAACTGTAACAGTTTCACTTGAAAAACTGATTTCCTTGCACTGATTTTTTCGGTTTTTGTTATGTGTTCCATGGTCCACCTCGTTTCCATTTTCGCTTGTATCCCCTTTTGACTCTTGTATTATTCGGATTTCATCATAATTATTTTCTCCTTTTTCAAATGATGTTGAATAATCTTTTTTACCTTTCTTGAATGCAACATTTTGATTTTCCTGATGAGCTGGTACTTGTATTGCTGAGTTGTCCCCCTGTTGCTATACTTTTTATCTTTTTTTATCTTTCCCTTAAGTTTCCCCTTTTTCCTTTTGAACTCACTCTTTTCACTGCTGGATTTTCAAGTGCCCTAAATAGTTTCCTTGACTAGGAATGGGTAGACCATTGATCCAGTGTATAGTATTCACTATCCTTGTAAGAGCTTCCATCATTTTTACTTTTTCCCCATTTTTCTCTAATGATATATTTCCCCTTGGATCTCTTTCTTCTTCATTACTGTCCAAATATCCTTCAGCGGACCCTTGTAAATTTAAATTTTGAATTAGCTCTGATTCATATGTACCCTGTGTCTCATTATCCAATGGCCCATTGCTTAAATTCAAATATGGCATGACTGTTTGAGTTTCCAAATGGCCATTGGGTAGTTGGAGTCTCCTGATTTTCTGTTTGTGGTTCGTTTATTACTTTTGTTATTTCTGTTGCATCCTGGATTTCCTCATCTTCGTACGGAAATTCCGGCATCAATATGTCTTCCATAAAATTCTCTGTATGACGCCAGAAAGTATATCGAACGCCTCCCCAATCATCTATGATTTCCTCTATTCTGGGTTGTGGAGCATTTGAAGGAAGTTCCATCATCCTTGTTGTGCGATTTGCATTTATGTTTCTACAAGCCCTTAGTTCCCTGGTATACATTGAAATGTTTTCTTCAATTACAAGCATATTTTCTTGACCCTCCCAACCCAGAAAGATAATTCCTGGCCCTATTGACCCTTTCTTCAATTCTTTCAGTCACATAGTGTGGATGCCAGTTGCAAGACTCCAATACATGACCAATGCGCCCACATTTATAACAAACATTAAAAAATTCATATCTAAAGTACACCCAAAATAAATTTCCATTATCCAGTATTTGATATGCTCATGGAAGTAAAGGTTCATTTGAATCAAGAATTACCTTTACTCGCATGAATCGGAGTTCCGTTTTTTGACTGGTTCTTTCATCAACTTCTTCCAACTGTCCAATCATCCCCCCATATAAAGTTGCCAGCTCTTCATTCATGTACTCCCATGGACAACCATAGATCTGTACCCATAAGGAGATTCTGTTAAGCATATCTTGTCTGAAGATCCGATTATCAACTGCTTTTCCTACCAGACAATTGAACCAGCTCGTGCGTCTTTGTAGGACCCCGGCTATTGATGGTAGAACACTTGCCATTTCTCTAGTCATCACCTCTTCGCCCATAATACGTGTCTCGATCGGAACTGTTGGCCAAGACTCTCCATATTTAGATCAGATCTGCCAGATTTGTTTGGTATATTATGAATTAAGAATTTTGTGGTTTTTTTATCTTTTGTAAAACACTCACTTATATCTTGTATCAAGTTCAAATCTGTTTTTACAAATCTAAATTTATATCGATTTGTGTTCTAAGTTCAGAGAATACTGGTTCTTTGAAGTACACTCTATACTTTTAGCTATTGAAGGCAACTTGTACTATTTAATGCTCAGATATTTATTAATTGAGAAGAGATTCCAATCGGAATCTATAGAGAAGTGAGCGTTTTAGAACACTAGAGAGACAGAGTCTGGTGCTTGGGGTTGTTTTTGTGTTATACAATTGTCAAAATGTGAAAATTTGTAAGATGCAAGGAGCAAGTAATAATATAAACATTTTTTCTGACACGATTGAGGAAAATGAATCCAAATACAACCCTCCTCCCCCCGGGAGAGTTTGTTTTTTTTTATTGGAGGGGGGCGAGGGGGAGGGGGGGG
>JAUMHB010069584.1:0-13417 GCA_032359685.1 Pittosporum tobira | reverse complement strand
TTTTATTTATTTTATTTTTAAAATAAATATATTTATTTTTATTTTCACAATATATTCATAATTAATATTTTCATACTCTCTCTGTCCACAAAAGAATGAGTCAATGTACCATTTTTATTGTAAACAAAAAAATGACTTAATCTACCACCTTTAGTTTGTAATTACTTTCTTATATTCACTTTATGTCACATCAAAATTCTCTCTTTTCTCTCTATTATTATAAAATACACTTGTAAGAATAATTTTGTTAAAAAAATATACTCTCTCCTAAAAAATTAATTTCATTAATTTACGTACTTTTCACATTTTATTCATCATTTTTTTGTCGGAGGGAGTATTTAATTATATATACACATATATTTCCTAAATTTTAAATTTTCTTATTCTTAAAAATTTTCAAAACCACTATCTTATTAATTTTTTTCCCATAAAGTATGAACATTCTTATTGTTATATCACAGTATTAAGTTTTTTTTATATACATACAAATAAATTCAAATTTTCATTATAAGAACTTAATTTTATCTTATTAAAAAAACCAAAATTTACTTATATTAATTTAAAAAAAATATAATTGTTAAATTTATTTTAAAAATCAAATATAAAAATACATTTTCAGCTTGACTATCAAATATCATAAAATAAGTCATTTTCTTATAAGCTATTTCATCAAAAAATATTTTATCAAAAAATATTTTCTTAAACACATTTTTCTTGTATCAAACTGAGCTTTAAATTTGGTTGATCTTACCGTCCATTTGGATTCATAATTTATGAGAAAACATTCAGAGGCTTCAATCCAATACTATTATCGTTAGTCATTGATTTTCCAATACTTTTAGACGTAGTATCATGCTCAATTGATCCAAAATATGCATCATCATTAGTTGTTACTATTTACTCCTCTGTTCAGAATATGAGTAATGCTACAAATATTAATAAAATATGTATAAAATAGCATATTAAATTATAATTAATAAATACATTATTATATATGAGGTGAACTTGTTATTATAATCAATTATAATTTAATACTTTAATTTATATTTATATATAAATTTTTAATATATATGTTAATACACATAATATTATTATTAGAATATATATGAATTGTTTGATCGCCTGATAATTAACGCGTCCATCTTCTTATCCAATTTGTCCACCGCCTCTTGAAGATGCAACGCAAACTTAAGGCTCCAAACGACGTCGATCGTTATTGGCCTATCAATTAATCTCTTAAGCAACTGTACCCTATCTCTCCAAATTTCTCCAAACTCTCAGATGCAATCTCTCCAAATTTATATTTTCCAAACGGTTCTTAGTTATAAATATTAAAAAAAAAATCATTTAAATGTGATAATATATTATATTGATCCTTGCTTATAAGTATTTTAATATCAAATTATTTAAATATTATCATATATAATTATATTGATCATGCTCATACATTGTATTAATCATATATATCATATTGTTTAACAAAAATAAAAAATAAAAAATCATCCATTCTACAATCCTAGAGCCATAATTAAATGAATATAATCAAAACTAGTTTAATTTCTAAAAACAGTAAGACAACAACAAGCATGCATGTTTCGTTTCTTTAAGGTAATTAGTTGGCATACACTCATAATAGTTTTAAGGCTTAGGCCCAGTTTAGAATTGATTATAATTTATTTTTAAAAATAATTTATTTTAAAAATATTTATTTTTATTATTTAAAAAAAGTATAAATTGAGTATAATAATATTTTTAATTTATTTATAAAATCTAGTCAGCATGTGTTTTTTTTTTTTTTTTCCCAACTTATAACTTATTAATAAATAATTTGTACCTTAAAAACTTGTTTAGATAGCCACTTTGAACATTCCATTGGTGCAAAGGGAAAAGGTAATTGCATTGTTAAATTGTTTATATTCCAGGGAATAGATTTAAATTGTTTAAAGTTGGAATTTAAATTGTAGATTCATTTTTTTAAATAAAAAATTTTGGCACGTCCAATAAATTTTTTTTAATACATTCAAATTTCATAATTGTTAAAGTTGTATAAGTTGCTACCAGAACAACATAGTATAACTTGGCAAATACAACAGTTAAATAGTTGTTTCATATATTATATTCAGATATGGCAAACCAATTTAAAAGGAAGAGAGTACACAGTAATTAACTAGTGGAATATGTTTATCATAGTTTATTTGATAAACTATAACTTGTTTTTATATAAATAAAATTTAAATTATTTTAAAATAAAATGTAAGCGAAATTATAATAATAATAGTAGTACAAGTAACTACATGTTGAAATATTGACCCAAGGTGCCCGATGTGGACAATGCATGCAATTGCCTAGTAGCCTATGTTTCTATCCCAAAGTCTTGGTCTTCGAGTGACAGTGAAGTGGGGCGAAGCCAATTCTTTATGCTTTCACTATCTCACCTGTCTCTTATGCCCAACCTCCATTATGCGTGTTAATAAATTCTTCCATCTTTAGATATTTCATAAGTTAAAAAAGTTGTTATTTTTACTTGTTATACATACTGTATATCATTATTTTACGTGTAGGACGTACCTCTCACTCGCCTAACATACATTTCCTCCAAAACCCTAAACCCCAGTTGAAAAATAATGACAGCAAAAAGCTCACCGAATTGTAACTTGAATTTTGCCGCTTTCACCGTCCGTTTGAATTCATAATTTCTGAGAAAATACTACCAGACTTGAATCCAACAATATTATCGTCAGTCTTTGATGTTTCACTACTTTTCGACGTAGTACCGTGCTCACTTGGTCCAAACAATGCATCATCATCATCATCATCATCATCATCAAATGTTGTTGTTGCTCCCCCTCTATTCGAAATATGAATTGTTTCATCATCTGATAACGCGTCCATTTTCTTATGCAATTTGTCAGCCGACTCTTGAAGCTGTAATGCAAACTCAAGGCTCCAAATGACGTCCCTCATTGTTGGCCTTTCAATCGTATGATCGCTTAGGCAACGATAACCAACCTCTCCAAATTTCTCCAAACTCTCTGGTGCAATCTCGTCCTTTAAATTTTTGTCGACTATCTTATCAAGGTTTCCTCTTTGGTAACATTTTTGAACCCACTCTGCTAAATTCACTTGCTCCTTGGGGAATTCTGGAATAATTACTGGCCTAGCACATAACACTTCAAATAACACAACACCAAATGAATAAACATCAGATTTTTCCGTCAATTGTTGTCGTCGGTAATATTCTGGGTCTATATACCCGATACTACCCTTCACCACAGTGCTAACATGGCTCGCTGATGTGTCACTTGGCCCCAGTTTTGACAAACCAAAATCCGACACCTTAGCCACCCATTTATCATCTAATAAAATATTGGTTGACTTGACATCACGATGAATGATCGCACGCTTTGCACCTCCATGGAGATAGTGTAGACCTTTAGCTGCTCCAATGCAAATTTGAAGTCTCTGTTTCCACGGCAAGGGTGGATTATCTCCCCTGTAAAGCTGACTACGGAGAGTTCCATGTGCCATATAATCATACACCAATATCATCTCCCCATTGTCGTCGCAATATCCAATTAGCGACACAAGATGCAGGTGACGCAAATTCGATAGCATCTCAATCTCGGTTTGAAACTCACGGGCCCCTTGTCGAGAAGATGGATTCAATCTCTTGATTGCAACGGCGATCGTGCCGTTCTCAATATAACCTTTGTACACGTTACCAAACCCTCCGGTGCCGATAATGAAAGTGTCATCAAAGTTGCCCGTAGCAGATTTTAACTCCTCAATTGAAAAGTGTATGCATCTATTCGACGGTAATGATGAAGTACTCGTCTTCGCGGACTTTGATGTGTATGAAGCTGGGTCCCACAATGGTTTAACATTATCTTTGGCGTCGCTTTTCTGTGTCCGTTGCCGCCGGAATATCAAGAAACCAATAAATGATACCAAAATAGCCCCAGCTACCACACCTCCTATAACAGCAATGGACATATGCGACCCTTTACCTTTCCTGTTATTCCGTGAATTTCTGAGCGGCGGAGGAGCTAGGGCGAGTTCAGGATTGGGGACCGCAAGGCTGCCGTCGGATTGATTCAGCTTGAATATCTCTAAGCCATTCAAAATTGCGTTTGCATACTTGGGCTTGTCTTCCATGTTAGGGTACATTGATAGCCATAAATCCTTCTTACTTCTTTGACCATTTGGGTCCGTGACGAGAACGACGTAGTCTCTGTACACTGGAGTTCCTCTGCTGCCGCTCCACCTGATAACATCGGCATATCTCTCCGCCGTCTGATTGTTGATGAAAATATAGAACATTCGTTGATTTTCAAGGGTCACCTCCATTAGAATTTCACAGAAATAGAGCCTAAGCAGATAGAAAAATCCGGAATCAACAGGAAATATCCAAGTCAAGTTGTGGCTCAAGCTCTGATTATCCAAAGTTCGTGAAGTAGTAAAAACAGTCTCTGGCGCACTGTAAGCGGGAGTTTCCGATGTGTAATTGATCGGAAAATTTAAGTGCGGCGTAAACCCAAAAGACACCCCAACGTAATCATCGTCTTGAGCCCATGACCTAAACATTCCAGTATCTTCGATTAAACCAATTGCCTTGCCCCCTGCGTTTAACCGGTAAAGAGTTTCAAGAGATGTAAAATTGTCAACTCGGAAACCAGTCGCTTGACCCACCAGAGGTATGATATGTTCACTGCCTTTAACGTAGAAATCATCGGGAATTGAAACCAGTTCGATGCCATTAATGAAGGCTAATGCGTTTGGAGATGGGGAGAATGTTAGGTCTAGCTTCTGGTATTCGTTTATGGTGACGATGAATTCTTTGACGAGATAGAAAACTTGGGGTTTGATTGCCTGCACAGTGAGAAAGGCGCTGAAATTGGAGAGAAGAGTGTGGTTAGCGGCGATGACGGAGAAAAAGGAGTTAGTTTTATTCAGGTCGGAGTAGGTGGCAGGGTAGAAGTAGAGGCGGAGGAATTTGGGGCCCTTTGCGGAGATGGGGAAAGTGTAAGTGAAGTTGGAGTGGAAGATGCGGGCGGTGGTGTAAGGTACTGGCGGGACGGAAGGGTTTTGTTCGGAGGGTGTGGCGATTGATGATGTATTGTTTAAAGTGTTTGGTAGTGTGAATTTTGAGTTGGTATCTGTGTCCCACTGTCTACCGTCGAGAGAGGTGGTGTTGGGTGGTGCTCCGCAGTTGAGGAGGATGTAGTCGGTCCGATTGTAAAGTGGTTTGTTGATGGCGGCGACGATGGTGATGGAGGTGGAGAGGAGGAGGAGGGAGGAGAGGAAAAGAATGGAAGTATTCATTTTGGGTTGGAGAATAGGTGTGGGTTGGAATATTTTATGAGAATGGCTTTTGATAGTATCAAAGTGGGGGATGACAATTGGATGGGTTGAAAATGGGACGAGAGTCCAAATTCCGGTGGGACGACCGCGTCATCGTTGACTTCAAGTTTTTATCGTTGATTATTATTCTATGTAGGAGTGACAAGCACTGTTAGTACTAATGTTAGGAGGTGTTTTCGCAAGTATTTGAAAATATATTATATTTAAACATTAATTTTTACGATAGTTATAATTTTATTAATAAAAATCTAATAATTTGTATCCGTTGTAAATTTAAAACTCTATAATTTAATTTTTAGTGGTCAAATTTATAGACTATATTTAGAAAATTGATATTTTCATCATAAGTTTTATTTTTTTAACAATACAAATTTGTGACGTGAATTTCATATTTCATATTTATTGGTGAAAATAATAATTTCCTACAATGTATATATATATATATATATATATATATATATATATAAGTAAAAGACACTAAAAATTTCATTCGAGTTGATTTTTTTAGAGTAGACATTTAGTCATTTTTGAACAGAATTGACCCTCAACTAAACATTTGGTTCCACAGCTCAATGAGGGTCGAAAGGAGTTTTTTCGTATCATGTAACTCACCAAGTCAATTGAAGTTTTAAATACATATAATAAGTAAAACAATTATAATATTAAATACAACGGTCTCATAATCTTTCATACTATTTTAAAATTAATTATAATTTTATTACATTTAACCTCTAAATCATGCACATTATGAAATCTGAATAGATTTCATGTGTTCATTTGATTTAATTTGAGAACTATTGATCATTTTTGTCATGTTTCTTTGTTTTTTTTAGTTCGGATAAAGAGATTTTGGTTCATTTTTCCATGTTTCTTTATTTCCTTTAAAATCTGAAGCCACATCGTTAAAAAAAAAAAAAACAAAGAAGTTAAATCTCCTTCATGCTTTCAATTTTCAAGGCCAAATCAATATTTTTCCCTGAAAAAAAAAATATGTCATACTAAAAAAACCTTTTCAAAGTGACCGAATTTGGAGCAGAGTATGAAGTGATATTAGCAAATGCGTAACCTCCCTATATGCATTGATAAATCCTAAATTTCAAAGCATCTTCGCATGGTTTTGAATTCATAATATGTGCTATAAAAAACTTGTTTGGATGGCTACTTTGAACATCCCATTTGGTGCAAAGGGTAAAGGTAATTGCATTGTTAAATTCTTTATATTCCAGGGAATTGATCTAAATTATTTATTGTAACGGATTGTATTATACCATTAGATCACAAAAAAATAAAAAATAAAAAAAAAAGAGAAAAACACACTTTTGAATAACACTCCAAGATCGAACATACAAACACTACAGTACATAACATATAAAGGGTAGAGATTAAAGGGCGAATTACATACAATTAAAAGTGTACGAGATAATCTGCATAGATATTTATAGCGAAAGCCGAACGTGGAGTGTTTTTCCAATTAAATTCATCTTCCATCAAGCATCTGGAATACTGAGATTTTAAGTGACGCCCTTTATTATTTCATAGGATGGCGGACACATCGATTATTGACGGTACAAGGACGGGTCTGCTGATTGACTTGAACAATGCAGTTGCCTTTAAGGTTTGCGTTACATACAGGATGGTTTGGATCTCGAACAACATTATAGGAAAGTGAGGTGGGCCCACCAGCTGCAGCAGCAAGAGTTCTCCGGCTAACTTCGGACTCCATCAGGAACTCGTCATCCAATTCACCGCCACTACACTCGGCAACGGTGCCATTGCACCAAGGCTTTCCAATAATATTTATATCACCGTCACTAATACAATCACCACTTTCCATATTTCTACTGATCAAGAAAATCAGTAGCACAAAAACAACAATGGACAAGTGCTGACCATGGCATGATCTCCTCTCTCTTACCATTTCTCACTCCTCTTTGATTATTCAGCTCATAATTCGTTTACTTGGCTGCCCCCTAAATTAAATAGTCGCTCAAAGTGTGAGCACTCGACTTTGGATAACAAATGAATGGCTATTTTCCTTGCACACACGGACCCACTACCACTATTATTATGGTCGTTGGTAAAGTATTAATTGCAGTTAATAAAATATAAAATATAAAAAATTATAAAATACAAAAGATTTTATTAGACAAGCAATATGCACCACACATAGTAAAATTAGTTTAGAGTAAATACTTCGTTCGCCTCAAAAAAATATACTATTTTTTTTAAAAAAAATATTTCAAAATAATTATAATGTTTTTTTAAAAAATAATTAATAATTTAAATTATCTAAATTATTCATACTTTATGAAATATAACTTATTACTTTATTTATTATTCTAACATTATAATTCACCACTTTGATTATTATTTCATTATTTAAAATTATAACATAATACTATACTCCACCACTTTGATTATTACTTCATTATTTAAATTATAAAAAAATTAATTTAAATAATTTACTCATATTCAAACATATTTTCGTAAAAAATTAAACTGTTATAGTTACGTTAGAACAGAGAGAGTATACAGAAAACAAGGACCACAAAAAAATAAATTAAAATAAATTAAAGGTATGCCCACCAGGTAATACTGGAGTCTACCCGCCGAAAGTGCATATCTATATATATATGCCCCCACCGTCCACGCACACACACAGTTGTGTTGTATTTCAAAGGTCGGTATTTTACACCAATTAAAGTACGCAAAAGAATATTTTGTTTTCCTTACTAATAATAATAATAATAATAATTAATTATTATTATTATAATGTAGGGGTTTATTTTGAAGATGTTTTCAAGAATTTCTTAACCAGAGAACTTTCACTGGGCGCACCTCTACCAAGCACAGGTGAGCTTTTACAACCTTCGTGCTTTGGTTGTCGTTGAGGCTTGTACTACTCCGAATTAAGAAAGGCCAATAACCAATACGATTATTTCAGGAATTGATTATTTCCCACAATGCGGTATATTATAAACCATCCAATTTGTCCAAAATGCTGCTAAACTTGGGGTGTTCCAACTCTCTCCTTGAAGAGCTTCCTGTCCTCTTACTTGGTCCCTGCATCTCAGAATTTATGACTGGCGACACATTGAATCTGACATGCCTGCCTCTCCTCTTTTGCCTGATCAAACGGTGCAGGCAAATCACCAGTTCGAGGATGTACATTTCTGCCATGTGCTTATTTGCATAATATAGCGTCTGGAGGTGAATCGCATTATTTCGTGGAGCCATCTTCTTGAACTTGATACTGTCAGAATTTTATAAAAATTAACATTCCTTGCACCTGTAGTATAGAATACATATTTAAGCAAATACTGTGAACATAAGATCCTTCACTAACTTGGTGTCTCCTCCCTCTTCACTCCATCCGCACCCTTCATGCCCTCTGTTCCAATTCCCACCAGAAATCAAAAATATCATAGCAGCATTAGTGCAGGAAACCGGTAAACAATAAAATAAAACAAAAAAAATCACTATGTATTACTACCTCCGTTCCAAACTTAGAGATTCATTTTTGACTTTCTACGTCAATTTGCAAAATCTTTAATTTAAAATTGATATGAATCTAGTTGATTTGTGCATACATCAATTTTAAATTTGGGATTTCACAAATTGATTGAAAAAGTCATAAATGTATATCTAAGTTTGGAACATAATGGTACTTTTTATACAAGTAAAACAACTAGTAGACAAGTGGGTAGGCTGAAATTGAGACGGCAGATAGATATTCATTCTACATACTCGGTAGTATGCATAGCTATTGGGACGAGCCATCGGCGAGTCTTCTCCATTTCAGATTTGATTTGAGGAACTGTACTCAGCTGGAAAATAGGACCGTATGGAGCACTTTAATATATAACTTCACAGATAAAGGTGCAAGACTGGATGAACAAAGATAAAATGAATAATTCTCCAAGTTGATGAAGCAAAAAAAGGATGAAAATTGTTTATAATAAAAATTAAAAAAAACTGACACAAAGATGTCCATGAAATTAAGTTAGCAAGGAATAGAAGCAACTTAGGAGTAGAGGTGCATATGAGCCAAGCTGAGCTTGGTGAGCTAAAGTTCGGCTTGTTTAGATAAACGAGCTTTTTTTAAAGATTGAACTCGACTTGTTTAACTAAACAAATGAGCTTTTGATGAGCTAAGTCCGAGCTTCTTTTTTCCAAGCTCGAGCTCGGCTCATTAAGCTAAACGAGCTTTTTAATGAGCCCGAGCCAAGCTTTAAACAAGCTGAGCCTGAGCCAGCTTGCGGAGGCTTGACTCTTTTAACACCCTACTGATGATGGTACATACTTCTTCAGTGGCATCAACCGTACGTAATCGGGAACGTAAAGCTTTCTTGACGCCAACTGGCAGACCACTATACAGCTCATCCTTCAAATTGGGAGCAACGTACGTAGGATTAGGATGAGATGCCTAATACATAACAGATTAAATTTTAGTTGAGAAATAGCACAGCATGCAGTTCGAATTCGATGCAATTAAATCACCAACCATACAAAATCCCACTCACCAAAAGGTACAATATAAAGACTTACTATGGTATTTATCTGAACAATTATGCGACCATAGTGTAGGGCAAGACCAGCATCACCAAGTGTGTCAGGTTTGTTAAAAGTGCTTGTTCCATTTATGGACACACCTGCCAGCAAATCCATTATTCAATATAACTAAATCAGCAATGATCACTTGTGATAACCCTACATAATACTGATCATACCATCTCTTCCGGAATGTTCTACAGTCACAGTTCCATGCAGATAAGATTCACATTTCGGATTTGGAGGTACAATTTTTGAAGAAATTCAGACGAGTACTACATATATATGCATATAATTTTAAGCATGCTGCTCATACCATCATCTCTAAATGCTTCCAAAATCTTTTGATTTATAAAGGTGACTACATCAATGAGCTTCTCCACGATCTATAAAATACAAAGGAGGAGAAGAAAAGATGATGTTAACATCACAATATGCTAGCGAATGATCAAGCTTCTCTAAGACCGGCTAAAAAAGATATTTTTGTTCACTACCATCCACATCAAAAAAGGCATTCAAACTTCAGCGAAAAACGAAGAACTATGATGCAAGTTTTGCATCATGTAGATAGAAGAATCAATTAAAGATTATACACATCCAAAAAGTCCCAGAAACTTGAGGTTAACTTCCAGCAATTCAAAATAATAATTTATTAGCCTCGTACCTCCTCAAAACTTTTACACCAAAGTGATTTCTTTTTCAAGCACCTCACAACTTTTCTTTGATGTTTTAACTCATTTTGATGTAAAATGAGTTGGTCTTCTGCAACTGCAAGAAAGTGACTTGTTAGTCATGACGATTTAACTTGTCGAAGCAGAGAAAATGCAAACAAACAGAGATTGTACATTACCTACATTCCAAAATTAAAGATCGTTGTTTCTTTGTTGTCCTTTCCACAGTTATCTAGTTTTAGACTATAAAGTGACTTGAACTTCCCAACACGCCATTTCTATATGTTACATAAATTGACTATCATGTCACCAACACTACATTTCTTCCTGGCGTTAAGGATATGTTTATAAAAACAATTTTCTTCCTTAAAAGTCGTCGTTTTTAAAAACTATCTCTAACTTGGAATGGATGGAGCACATAAAGGATCCATGTAGTTCATATAGGAAGCAAATGGACACCCTGAAAGAATCTATGCAGTTGAATGTGGATGGTTAACAAACTGAAAGCTTTTCAACAAAAGAAACATAGTTACTGATATCTAACCTTTTCGAGGGAGATGTAAAGACTCCAATTCCGCAAGCTTCCTTCTGTAATTTACTTCAAATATGTCCAGACCCAAAAGCTCACAACGCAACTCCTAATATGTGATGGAACAAGCATCTTATATTTGACTGACCCATAATAAGATTTGATATTAATATTCTGCTTACATAACGCAAAACCTTAGTTTTTATCTGTTGATGGCTTAAAGGAACACATTTGAGACAAGAACATTCGAAAGTATTTGATTATACCCATATATTTTGAAACTGCATATACTTTGCGCTACCAAACATTGGTTTCCATCGTAATCTTATTATTAAACATAAATCACATACATCATATGCTAAGCACGAAGCACGAGCTCCCCCGAACCAACCCCAAGAGAAAAGGAACAAAAAATAAATAAAAACAACGTTGCACTTCAGCTTTTGCACAGTAAAAGAAACAAAAAAAAAAAAATGAGAAGTCAAGACAAAACAATAACATGGTGTGCTAATTTTATCAAAATACTGAGGAATAATATGCAAGATAGCAGCATTTCTGAAGAAATACAACACACAGGGATATATTAACAACTACCCTAAAGGGGGGAAACAATAATTCATCATCTGACAAGATAAAAAATCACAAGCTCCTACAGCTAATCAAATATATGTGGAAATATTTACCACATCAGTGATCCTCCGTAGTTTAACATTTGACAACTTTAGAATGCCATGACAGAAATTCAAAGGCATTTACCACTGAAATCATGCAATATACGACTGTGATTGAAGGTAAAGTATTTTTCCAAAGGAAAAGAAAAATTGTGCCGAACAGGAGTTCAGTGCCTACGAACTTTTTGATTCCTAGTGAAGCCTTAATATACAAATGAAGGGAAAGTACTTACAGAAGTATTCTGAGCCAGAGTAGTTAATTCTTGCATTGTCGTCTCTGCAACTTTTCTAAGCTGTTTATGATTATGAGTTGGAGGATCTGTATCCAATCTGACATATTATGACCATTTCAATATCAATATCGTAAATTTCAGATCAGAACATTGTAGTCTAACTATGACTCCCACACATTTAAGCATCCAATTTACCGTGAGAAGTAACGATCCAAGTTGTGCCATTGTCTGTCTTTGCATCGGTCTCCAAACCTATTTACCTCTCGATAGAAGACATAGAGTTCCTCCCTACAACATGAAATTTGAAATGATAAAAGCTTTGACTAAAACCTATGAAGTATTTGAGAGAAGGAATGAAAAAAGAGCTTAAATCTAAGGTTGACTATCTTTTTAAAGAAGTGTTGAACCTTTTGTCAGCAGCAGCAATGCTAAGCAACTCTGTCATATCTGTGGAAACTAACTTCTGTACCCCTTCTGAGTGTAAGATTTCCTTTTTAAGGAACTGCATCTTTTCTTCTGAGAGAGATTGTAATAAATTTGAACCTTTGGCAATGGTACTGGCGACCTCAAATGCCAGGATAGATATTTTATTGCCCCTCGAAATTGAATTCGATAGAAACCCGCTTCCAGCAAAAACTTTCACTGCCCTCCTCAAGCCCACAAGGCCAGCTTTACCAAGAAAGCCCACTTGAGGTCCCTACGGTAATGCAAGAATAAGGTTGACTCCAATATTGTCACATCAAATTCTGGATATCAAGAATTCCAACAAGATAATCACAGACATGAAATTACATGCCAGTTAGTAAAAACGCCCCTGCACTTTTTTGAACCAATGTCTCGCTCTATATTAAAAAAAGCTCTTTCCACTAAATTTGCAATTTTTAACGTCACAGCTTCTTTTATCATCTTTTTCTACAACCAGCGTTCTGCTTGAAAGAGAAGAAATATCCTCTTGCTTTGAAAACCAAGTAAGACAACATGATCTATCTTCAATTAAAATTTTAAACCAATTAGCAATGAAAAAAATTGACATTCATCTTTTGTTCTATAACCTTTTAGTCACCAGAATTTGTGATTATGTGCAAGCGGTATGAATCAAACTTACTACTTACGCTCATTATGAACCAAACTTAATAGCAGGAACCAAAAAGCACTAGCCACACACACATATAGACACATATTTGAATAAGCACACGGAGAGTTCATACCTTGCTCACAGTTATCTTCTCCTCATTGTCATGAATCTCAAGATCATTTACATCTGCAATTTTCATAGGCTCCTTTACTGAAGATAAATCTGCAGGCTCTATTTCATTGTCATAAATCCTACCAAAGTTTAATAAAAACTCATTGTCTATCGAGGAAGATTCCATTCTATCTTGCATTAGATCCAATGCCAAC
>JAUMHB010069562.1:0-13422 GCA_032359685.1 Pittosporum tobira | reverse complement strand
AATAAATAATATTTTTATTTAAAAATATAATTTTAAATAAATAGTATATTAAAAATTTGTTGTGTTTAGAAATTGAGAATAATGTGAGAATTAGATAATTTGACATCAAAGAAGCTCAACTTTCTCGGCTTTTCTAGCCAAATCTGGCCAGAAAATATTTTCTTATCTTTTGCCTTTGTTTTTCTTTTCTTTTCCTTTATTTTTTTTTTTTTTACTTGAAAACTCACAAATAACTTTTTTTATTTTTTTTTCTTTTCTCTTAAATTTTGAAACTCACAAATAGGGAGTTAAAGTTACTTAACAATTAAGTTAACGACAAAAGCAATGTGAAGAATTTAAATGCGGCAGGCGGCTGCTGACAGAAATTTATAATACTATCATCCGATGAGTTGATTAGTTATAACTTGTACAGTTTATCATTGTAACTTGATATAATATCAAAATATTCCACTAATAAATTTTAAAACACAAATTTTTTACAAATTAGATATCGTTCTCTTTAAACTGTATTTAAAAAAAAAATAAAATAAAATGATATCTCATTACATAATTAAATTTATTTTACTTTTATAATTATAATATACAAAATAAAATTTATTATGAAATATTAAAAATAAATATCAATAAAAATTTATATGTATAACTTATATATAACAAATTACATCAATTTTTAATTATAGTGAATAATTTTTTAACAAAATACTTTCATATTTTAAACACGAAGAGAATATATATACACACAATAAGTGTGGCACGAGGTACTCTTTCAATTGGAACAACCACTAATCCCCACCTTTCGTGGAAGTCGAGGTCTTGACGACGCCCACTCAAAAAAGGGTCTTTGATGGTAAAGAAGGTATACATATATATTAGATTGATAAGAATTATGTTTTCTCTAAATTATGTTTTCTTAAAATTTTTCTGAAACAACCCTAATCAAATTATATCTGATTATATAATTAAATTTATTTTATTTTTATAATTATAATTATAATTTTTTAAATAACTTTTGTAATGAATATCAAAATTAAGTATTAATAAAAACTTACGTGAAAAATTTATATACAACAAATGTGGAATGGGGGTACACATGACTGCCATGCACTAATCCCCAACTTTTGTGAAAATATTCGGCCTTTTAACTTTAAAGTCGGGTCTTGATGATACCCGCTCAAGAAAAAGGTCTTGCTGATAAAGAAGGTATATAAGGTTGATAAGAAAATACCATGCAACTTCGCAGTAATAATTAAAGTCTGGTCATGGCGCATTAAAATTTTAGAGTTTGAGTCGCTATATATTCACCCTCAAGAAATAGCAAGATCAAAATGTTTTCGCTCTTGAAACCCTATAATCTCTAATTCATTGTCTCACTTTCACTTTTTAGTCATCTCGTTGATCATTCAGAATACATAGCAACCAGGTATCAATCTCAAACTTGTTACTTACCTACATACATACATACATACGTGTATGTATATATTACAATATTGTTGATGTAAATAAATGTGTGTATAGATGGGTTGCAAGTAAAATGTTAACTTGCAGACCAAGTTTTCTATTTTCTATTTTCTATTTTATTTTCTATTTTATTTTTTTTTGTAATATACACATAATATATACATATATGCAAAACCCCGGAGCTTCTTTATCTTGTATAATCTCATTCCGCAATCCTGGCCGCTGCCTGAGATATCAGTTAATCTCTTCAATTCGGAATATTCCTAGTGTCACTAATTTAAGTGCCATATTGCTCTCATCTTTTTGTATTTTTTGCTTGGTGCACTATATTGCTGTCATCTGACAGAGCAATTCAGTCAGAATAGTTACTCTTTCCGTTCATCGCCTATGGGCCGGTTCGATACCGTGGGAACTTTCCTATTTCGCTCTCCGTTTTGCACAAGTCTTGTTTTTCTGTAATTTTTTGCTATTTTCTTGTCGTTTCCTCTTTGTTTTGTATTGATTTTAAATACTAATTGAGAAAATTAATTGATCATGGACCACTCATTCCGACCCTTTTTAATGGTATAAACTATGTATATAAAGTACATCTCACATGGTAGCAAGCCAAAGACGGGATTTTATAAATTCGATCGGCGGTTTAAAAATAATTTTTCTTTAATGAAAGTACCACAATATTAATTTTGAGCTGACTCTCTCTCTCTATCTCTCTCTCTCTCTACACACACACACACACACACACACACACACATATATATATACATATATATTAAAACTTTTCACATAAAAATTAGATTCTGAAGTAAATTAGATTTTGTAAATTTAGAGTATGTAGATTCTCTTTCGGATTGAGTCTCTCACGCACATTCTCTTTCATATCAATTAACGCTTATTATCCCATAGTATTATGCAATTAAGTTCTCTGTAATTTACTGGGTTTTTCTTTTATTTTTGGACAGAACTAAAGAACTACTCATAATTTAATAAGATTCTTACTTCTACTAAATCTTTTGAGTTATTTCTATTAGACCCTTTGTACTAAAATCTTGCATTACCAAAAAGAAAAGAAACCATATTACACAAATTAAAAAAAATGTATTTACCTTTTAAAAAAGTTTGTGTGCTTATAAATTTATAATAATATCACGTCCATTAACAAATCTCCATAAATTGATGCGACCAAATACAATTTGTTATAATGTCAGACTTATTATATTTATTGTCAAATATTTATTAATTATATTTTGACACATCGCATACAACATCACTTTATTTAAATTTATTAATATATTATTAGTGTCCATGGTGTTACTCATAAAGTTAACCCTAAATTTCTTTGACAATTCTTACAGATCTTGACATAAATTGAAATGTTTCGTCTTAGGTATCATACCTCAAAAGCAATGGAAAATGGAGAAATACAAGCTCAGTCAATCATACCATTGCAATCCCATCCCCGTACAATCTTTCTTCTTTCTCGATCTTCTTTGCTTTTCGGGTTAAATAATTTCAAGTGTTTTTGTTACTTTATTACAATTAATGCTATTTGTCATTTTTACATGTTCCATCATAATTTTTCTTCAGCAAACGAGATCACTGTGTTGTTATTATATATTTGTTGCTTTTATTACGAGCAGAAAAGGCGTTGATTGTGCTTTTTGATCAAGTAGTTATAAGTAGAAATACATGATTTAGAGATCTTAATTTTTCATCGGTAAGTTCTTCGTTTTTTTGAAAATTACTAGTCGTCATTTGAGATTGTTCTTGAGTTCTCGGCTCTCTCGCTCTTTACTTTTTATGTTTCTTGCAAAACAAGGGTACAGGGGCGGTAAGTAATTAGTCAAGTTTCTTATAATGGATGCCTTAGTAAGATAGACTCAACGCGACTAAGCGTGAGCTATAATAATAGGTTATAATGGATGTCTTAGTAAGATAAACTTAACGCGATTAAGCGTGAGCTATAATAATAGGTTGTGATAAATTATTTATCGTTAGTGGCAAGTTGAGAACCTTAGTCGTTCTCTTGTAAGTTGAAGACTTTAGTCGTTCTCTTGGGAAACTTCTATGCTCAAGTTGTAATAGTTTCAATGAGCTAGTAAAGGAATAAATGGTGTGCCTCCTCTATCACCTTAGGGGATAATTATAGGTGGATGTGAGGCAATCTTTCGACTATGTTGTGTCTGGAGAGTTGATTGATTTACATCATTCACTTTTGTGGTTTCTTTTGAAGTATCTGTTATAAATAGTTTATCAGAGTTGATTTGATCATGTACACGTGTAGCCAGAATAACTTGGTGTTACTTTTTGACAATAATACTTTTGGAACACACACACACACACACAAACACACACACACACACACAAACACACACACATATATATATATATATATTGTGAAAATAAAAATATTTAATTTACAAATAAAATATTTAAAAAATTAATATAAGAGATAACATAAAAGTTTATAGAAATATGAAAGAAAGACACAACATATTGACTTTCGAAAAATAACTTATGAATTTAAATTCATAAGTTATTTTTCTAAAATAACAAATGAGTTTTTGGTTAATTGGAAAATGATACTGTTAGCTTTTTTTTTTTTGACATACCAAATCCTAAAATATTTTTCTTCTATCAAATAAAACCTAAGTATATTTCTAATTTCTAATAAAATTGGAACACAATTGTCTTGGGTCCTTGTCCTCTCACCCTTCTCTCTCTCTCTCTCTCTCTCTCTCTCTCTCTCTCTCTCTCTCTATCTCTCTCTCTCTCTCCATCTTATTTTTCTTCTTTTCTCTTCCTTAACCACAAAACTATGACACAAAATTTTGCTAGTATCTAGTGTAAAACTTGAACTTATAGTTGTTCATTTGAAATTTATATTTTTATTTAAAAATTTAAAATATATTTTAATTAATTTAATGATTTTTAATTTTTAAAATTAATGTTAATTTGCTTAATTTTAATTATTTTGAACTAACTAAAACATATTTGAGAAGTATCAAATTTTTTGCTTTCTAGTTTTTACAATTAATAATTATAAGTATTTAGTCTGGTATACATCACAAATTCTAATAAAAATGAAAATATTTTTTAATTAATTTACTGAATTTTATTTTTAAAATTAATTTTAATTTGCCTAATTTTAATTATTTTGAACTAACTAAAACATATTTGAGAAGTATCATATTTTTTGCTTTCTAGTTTCTACAATTAGTACTTATAAGTATTTAGTCTAGTATACACCACATAAATAAAAATAAGACTCCTTATAAAATATAACTATTATTTTAGTAATATTAAAATAATAATAAAAGCAGCACTAGTGATTGGGCTAATTATATTATTCATACCTGAAGAAGACTTGAAAATTAGAATTATATATTATATATGCATGCATAACGTATACTGATAATTTTACATTTAAACATATATTAATTTTTACTAAAAAAATTTTAATCAATGAGAAATCGAGTAAAGTAATGAATCCGCACTAATTTATTTTGTTTAAAATTTTAGTTACCTCCTTCTACCTTTTCGCTTATGTTACTTGTCCCAAATCAAGGGTCGTACTTCCAATACTAGTCCATCTACAAAACATTCTACAATCGGTGGGGCAAATCATAAACGATATGATAATGGTATTGTTGATGCTTACTCGACTGTTTTTCAACTTAGTTCACACATTCTCCAGTTCAGCAACCTTCTGTGAACTTACAATATGGGCAACATGAGCTGTTTTTACCCGTTCTCTTCTCCGAAACTTAAGTTAATGATGAGATATCAAAAGTAGTTCTAGAGAGAGAAAATAATGTTATCAGAAGTTCTGAAAAAATGTCTCCCTCTACCATAGTAATGAGGGAGTATTCATAGGCGCTTGGCTCGGCCATGGAGGCCGAAGGTACAGTAGCTGCGTGTCCCACTTAAGGGGACGTACCTTGTTGGGCTCATTGGGCGACTGGACGCTTGTTTGGCCAACTGGGTGCTTGTTGGGGCCCAATGTTCGTGTATTAGGTCGCAAAGCTGCCGTGTGGTCAAGCCGAAGCCCATAAAGGAGGCTGATGGCACAGCATGGCTCGTGTTCACAATGCACGTCTGACTGCCCAAGAGCGTGTGGTTTGTACAGACGAATTGGGCGGTCTGGCTATAACTGATCGCCCGGTTGGATTCTCTAAAGGAAATGTGATGGTGTTGATGATGCCATCATTTCCGAATTGCCAGTCTTATCGTTTAGTCCAGGTATTCCACATTCTAGGACCCTAATTAGGGTTGGAATTGTTGATCTAATCCCTAACTAGGGCCTGTCTCCATCAGGTATTCAACAAAGCTTTGTGGATTGGGGCAAAGCAAAAAACGATGGATTTTGAGGGTTTTTCCTATCTATTTTTAAGGTCAGAGTACAATTCATCTAACCACGAAATTCCTGAGTTTGATTTCCTTTAATTTTTTGATTTGAAGCTCTGGAGAAATTGGAAGATAGATTGAAAAAAGAAAAGGAAAGCAAATGGAAATACTAGGGGTGTAAAGTAGCGAATCAAATATTGAGTTATTCATATTTGACTATTATAGTTTATCGAGCTTAAAAGAGTTTGTTTTATATTCATTTATCTATTGAGTTGAGCACGATTCTTAATCGAGCCTGAATATTTTAAACTTTTAGAGTGATTAATATCAATAGAAAATAATAATTTTTGAAGGTCCGAGTAATCAACTTAACTTTAAATATGCTGATATTTTACTCGTTAATATTTTGAGGAGAGCATGAGTTGAACGTGAATTAGACTTTTAACTAAGTGAACGCGAATGAAACTCGAACCATTTGGTTCATTTTACAACCTTAGGTCTTTAATTAAATGTTGTCACTGGACCTATTTCAAATTCAGGGCAGTTGTAAATTATAATATATTGTGTATATGTTACTCTAATATATCCGGACTAATCTTAAGTTGATTTATTACGTAAACTCTATACAACTCATTTTTTAAAATATTAAAACCAAATGAATTCAAGTTGAGAGAACAAAAATTAGCTGAACGGACTGGTGTTTGTCTATTTAATTACATACTATTACATGTAATGCCTTATGTTATTGATACACGAATACACAAATATTCCGGGCAAATTAATTTTGTGCAAATTTCATGTTGAAGATTACTCAAGAGAAAGTGCCAGAAGATTTCGCGAGCAGTACCTGCCGTTGTACCGGGCAATTCTTAATAATAAATGGGAGGATGCTGAAAGAGTCATTGACTGTGATTCAACTGTTTTAAGTGCTTATATTTCTGAAGGAAAGAAAACTGCCCTTCACATTGCTGCTTCAATGAAGAATGTTTTCTTTGTAGAAAAGTTAGTTTCAAAGATGCATGCAAAAGACTTGGAGATTCAAAATGCTAAGGGTAATACTGCCCTTTGTTTTGCTGCTGCAGATGGAAATAAGAAAATGGCTGAGTTAATGATCGCGAGAAATGAGAGTCTGCCAAATATTTTTGGCCCTGAGGGAATGAAACCAATCTCTATGGCTGCTTCGCTAGGGCACAGGGAAATGGTCGACTATCTCCTCCCTTTATCTAACATAGCGCGTTGGAGTCGAGAGGAACAAGCAAAGTTACTCACCACTTGTATTGTTAGTGGCTTGTGCGGTACGTGCTTCATTGTCAACTACTAGTTCATAGTTTAGTACTCCCTCCATTTCATTAAAAAATTTTAAAAATTTTGCAGATATTAAAAATATATTTTATTTCAATGCAGATGTTTATCTCTAAACATAATAGCGGATTAGTTTAGTAGTAGTGACGTCGTAATAAAATTATTATTATAAATTGATCGAAGTATATTATGTCATTTTATATTACAACTAATACAAATAAGTCACTTATTTAGGAGCAAAAGAAGCTTAACAAATAAGTCTGGTTTTTTTTTTTTTTTTTTTTTCTTGTGGAACGGAGGAAGTAGTTTTTATCCTCGAGATAATATTGTTAGATAATAGATACTATGTACTCGGTTTAGAGCTCGTGTGCATAAGGAACGAACTGGAGTTGAACCCCTGACGTCTTGATGAGTCAAACACTACACCGATGCACATAATTTTATTCTGAAATATTTGTTATTAAACTATATGGTACTGCATTTATGCAGATGTAGCCCTCAAAATGATTAACAAAGACGCTAAGCTGATTGCTGCTAAAGATAGTAAGGGCGAGACAGCAATGCATGTGCTTGCTCGTACGCCTTCGGCATTTGCTGGTGGAAAGCAACAAGGAATGTGGAGAAGGATCATCAATTACTGTCAGTTTGTTCTATCCTTTGGGTTTGCATTTCAATATAAACATTGCAAATGAGTAGATATGAACCTTAATCTAAGTAACAAAATATTGATTAAAGTACGTGCTCCCTGTCTGAAAATGAGAGATCTATTGCTTTTGTTGAGTTTTTCTTAGATTGTTATGATTTGTACTCCCTATGTCCAAAAAAAATTATCTCATGTATCATTTTCATCGTAAAAAAACAATAACTTAATTTTTTACTTTTAATTTGTAATTATTTTATTATTCTCATTTTATGTCACATCAAAATTTTTTGTTTCTCTCTATCATTATAAAATACACTTGTAATGATAATTTTATCAAAAAAATATACTCTCTCTTAAAAAATTAATTTTCCTAATTTGCGTACTTTTCACATTTTACTCATTATTTTTTGGACGGAGGGAGTATTTGACAAGCTGAAAAATATTTTTTTTAAGCGTAAAATTTCTCTTTCAAGTTTAATATTTAGAAATTATGTATATGTGTACCCAATGCAACCTCAAAGCTAGAAAAAATGAATTCAGCAAATAGAATTCATTTTAGGTCAGAGGGAAAATGTGATAGGTTAATATGATCGTTTTAACAAGAGGAACGAGTCATATGAAGTGTAACACTTTATTTTATTTTGATCAAGACTTGGGTTAAATTTAGGAGAATTGAAATATCAGGGTATTAAGAATTAATAATTTTGATTTTCTGCCTCCCAGATCTGAATATAAATGATTAGCCACATAGAAGCCAAAGTAATTTCTTTCTTTAAAGATTGAGATGCTTTTCAAATATAAATACGAAGAAATAATCCCATGTCAGAAAAATAAAATGAAAGACGTGGAATAATTTTGTATCAAGATTTTATTCCAATCATGTAACTCAAGCCTTCAAACTACCGTTAGTTCTTATTACTTTTTTGTTTTATCGTGTTCAGGTCTATGCATGAAGGAAGTACACAACGGAAATTCACAACAATATTATGCCTTCAAAGTTTTAAAGTTGATCTTGGAGCATGTCCTTTGGCAAGAGGACAATGAGATCTTACAATTAATTACAGAGATTCCCGAGCTTCTATTTGTTGCAGCTGACCTTGGAAATACTGAATTCTTGATTGCACTTATTGATTATGATCCTGATCTTGTATGGAAAATAGACGATCAGCAGACAAGTATATTTCATATTGCAATTTCAAGCCGTCATCTGGATATCTTTAATCTATTACACGAGATGGGCTCCATCGGGAGTTTGATAGCAACCTATAGGGATAACGATGATAACAACATGCTGCATTTAGCAGCAAAGTTAGCACCTCGAGATCAGCTCAACAATGTCTCGGGAGCAGCTCTACAAATGCAGCGAGATTTATTGTGGTACAAGGTAATTAATTAATTAATTACATGTCACATTTTTAGCTCTATATTATATGTTGTTTATGTATGCAAGTTAGAACCGTCAATAGTTTCTCGAACATCTATTAACGTCAGTATAGATCAAGTACCAGGGAGCTAGGAAGGGTGCTAATACAGTACATAACTTGATACCTAAATGGCCTTAAACTCTTGACCGCATTCCGGGCCGAATCCAACCGGGACCTTCGTTACGGTTTAAGACCCTTATCTTTGCCAATCTTTTACAATCTCCTATGAATTACTAAATCGGACTTCACCTATAACAGTAGATAACCCCATAAAACCTCCAAGGGCATCATAGTTTTAATATTTGGCACCATCTTCCTAGGTGAGGTTTTTAGAGTTTGAGTTGTAAATTGCCTATGAATAATTGGATCAGGTTTCACCAATAGATGTGGGTAACTCCATAAAACCCCTAAGGGCATTAGAGATTTAATATTTGGTACAATATTGTTGGATAGGGGTTTTTAGAGTTGGAGTTTTGAGTTTTGAGTTGCCTTGGCAAATGCAATTTATATATATTTATTGATTCATATCTAAGAGATTATGATTTATGTGACACTATAATTGTTGCGAAAAAAGAAGACGCAACTTCAATCTTAGAGTGAGAGGGATGAGAGGACGATGTGCATTGAGAGGAGTCCAAATCTGTTGTCTCACTTGTTGTCATATCTGTTGTCCCAAATCTATTTCAACAATTGTATTGCATTTAAGTCATATAAAATTTACATTTATTTTTTACAATTAATAAACTTAAATGCAATACAATTGTTAGATTGAATTTGGGACAATAGATGGAACAGTAAGTGGAATAGCATATTTGGACTACATTGAGAGAGCATGGGTTTCATTCTTGCCATCGAGTGAGATGGAGATAGGGAGCTATGTTTTATTTTTTGTTTTTCATTTTTTAATTTTTTAAAAATTATTTATTAGTCAAAACGATGTAGTTTATTTAGAGAATTGAGCTTAAACCCTTGGCTTATCTCGTATGCTACATAATACTCCGTATATCTGTGTGTGTGTGCGTGTGTGTATGACCCAAGACTGAGTCTATGGATGGTGCTTATATGACAGGAGGTGGAAAAGATCGTTCAACCTTCGTATAGGTGTATGGAAAATAAGGAAGGCCAAACACCGAAACAGTTATTTAGTATGGAGCACAAAAAGTTGATGAAGAAAGGCGAAGCATGGATGAAGAATACAGCTAGCTCATGTATGGTAGTAGCTACACTTATTGCCACTGTAATCTTCACGGCGGCCTTCACTGTGCCAGGTGGCAACGACAACAGTACAGGAGAACCTTCATTGTTGCATAAGCCATTTTTCAAGGTATTTGCAATATCAGAGTCCATAGCTATGTTCTCCTCTTCCACTTCAATCTTGATGTTCTTATCCATCCTTACCTCACGTTATGGAGAGAGAGATTTTCTCCACTCGTTACCGTTCATGTTGATGATTGGAATCACAACACTGTTCGTCTCTGTAGCAGCAATGCTGGTGGCATTTTGCACAACAATATTCTTATCGTGTCATTATCCGGCAACTATTCTTCTTGGAATATTTTCTTTAGTTCCAATCACTTTAATTCGAATAAAAATTCCCCTTTTGGTTGACGTAATTCGTTCAACATATGATTCTCGTTTCCTATTTCGTTCGTACAATCGCTTGTTCCAACAATATCCACGTTAAGCTGATCATATAGACCTACCTATCTTGATGCCTTTTCAATGCTGATATTTGATGATCAACTTGCAGAAATAGACTTAGCTTTGGTTAAGTTGGATGTGCATGTCATCTCAAGTGGAAGATTCTCAAAGTTTGGTTCTTTCAATTAGTTAATAGTAATGGTTGTGTAATTGTATATATATTTCCTCGAATAATAAAGCTTTATGCGGTTGAACCAAAGGTGGCTGATTTATTTGTATCAACAACATTTTATTAAGTATTGACTCTGTTTATTACTCAGCTCCCATGATAAATATGTGCTTAATTCAGTTATGCTTGAATTACGTTACATACTTGAATTAATGATGTTTAGTCCCATTCATTCTGAATCATATGATTATCTTATTGTACATGGAGTGCATAAAAACTTGTAATAATTACTCTGGGTGTTGTGTTGGTTCTTAGCAATGGTTATATAAAGATATAATGAAGAAGAGTGCTAGCTCCTATCAAGTAAACTCAGATGTTTTAATATGTATTTTGTTTCTTCTAGTAGAACATTAAAGATGAAGGATCATCATGCTGGAAATTGAAGCAACCCAAGGAGAGTCAAACTAGCAAGAAGAATCTCTGTTTGACCAAACAAAGAAGTTAAAGTAGAACGTCAGGACAACACTAGGTCCCAAGACATTGTAACTTTTATGAGGACTAAAGCAAAGCAAAAGGGATGTGATGTTGTATTATAAAATGGTATAACAAATATTTATTGAACTATTCACCCTTGCAAAAATAAAAAAAAAATAAAAAATAAAATTAAAAGAGTAAAATGCAAGTATAGAAATTACAATGTATAGAATGCTACAAAGTGACAATAGTTACGTTGAACCAATGTATATATTCAAGGATCTCAAAATGATCTTCCAGTTCCGAAGAGAATTCGCAAAATTCTGTTTTCGAGAAAGATTAATTCAAAAGGTTAAATGGTAAGAACTGAATCAAGGAAAAAAAAAATGGCAAAAACTATGTTATTGTGTCAGATATTAAAAGGACATAGAAGAAACTGTCATATTATATTTCTTCATATACAAATTAATGATCAATTAGTAAGATGATTGTTACATTAAACAGAATAAAAATATAATTAACACTCTGTAAATTAACAAAAAATATTAATAAAATTGTAAAAAAAAAAAAAAAACAGCGGAATATAAAATTCTCCCTCCCATATATTAGGATAAATGTAAAAATATTATCTGAAAAGTATGGACCAAAACAAATTAAACCTCAAACTTTTTTCTCACAAAAAGTTGCAACTAATCATAGTGGGGGCAGCTAGCTCCATGGGCCTGAAAGCTCCGCTGCAGGATGGACTCTAGAAGGTGTGGCCGTTCCGAAAGATGTAGTTAATGGAAAAATACTATATACATACATGTCGTTTAGTCTTTACAGTAGTAAGAATCTCAAAAATATCTACGTTGAAAAAATGAATTTATAATTTCAATCCAATTTTAAAATTCGATAGTAATAAATTTAAATTATAAATTTAGCTTTTACGAGCTCTGACAAATCTTAAGTGATCACTTCATAATATAATAACATTGACTTTTGAAACGTTAATTTTAAATATTTTTAAATTAAAAATAACATCATTCATTTAAGTCTTTTTTTTTTTGTTGAAACAATCTATTTGAATGATAGAGCTTCATTTATTAGAATCAATGAAAGAATTCCGTTTATAAAAATAAATTAGAGAACTCATTTTATTATTATATTTAACTGAACTACATGTGACACCAGTGGGTAACCTTAGCTTTTTGACTTAAAACTTGAACTAGTAAAAACACAAATTAATAAGGGAAATCGTACGTGTAAATAACATAATGCATGCAAGTGATTCAATTCCTATTCATTTTATGAATTAGAAAAAATGTAAAATGAAAAATCACTAGTAACTAAGGTGTAAATGAGTTGAATCAAATTGAATATTGACGTACTCAGATTCTACTCGTATATTTAACGAACTTGAAATGGAGTTTGTGTATATCTCGTTTAGCTATCGAATCAAGAACAAATATGAATCGAGCTTGAGTAATTTTAAGTTTTCGAGCGAATATCATCGAATATCAATATAAAAAAATAATTTAATAAAGTTCAAATAATTTATCAAACTTTAAAACAGACTTATATTTTACTCGTTAATATTTTAAATCGAGCTCAAATTAAATTTATAACTGAACAATCTTAAATAATTCTTAAACCGTTTAATTATATTTACAACCACAACAGCTTGTCATGTGACTTAGCGATTCCCAAACGCGTGAATCCTAGAGATTATGAAACCTGTTGAGTTGGTGTCCCTTTTTTTTTTTTTTTTTTGGTATAAATTTGGTGTCCTCTAAGCCAAGACACATAAATATCTTTGGCCAGTCAAAGTCCTATTAGTACAATATTATTACATATATAAATAAACAACGAATTAAAGATATATATATATATATATGTTGCTAATGAATTACAAGTATACTACAAAAAGTAACTAAAATTATACCCCATTTGTCTTAAAAAATGACTGTCATCTTATTATAAATTGA
>JAUMHB010069529.1:0-13427 GCA_032359685.1 Pittosporum tobira | reverse complement strand
TTCCTACGTTTTGGCACGCTGCGATCGCAACGGCGCTGTCCGTTTTTTCATACGACGCTCCGGTCAAAAAGTCAACTCTGGGCTATGTTAAGTCAAAATTCGATGGCGTCCCAGGTCACTGTTTTTCCGCGCTGATTCCATATCTTCGATCGGTTTATGATTTTGAGCACTTTTTAACTCTCGGGTCAAAATGACCAAAATGCTATTCGACATAACAATTGTCAAAATGACCAAAACGCCCTTGGACGCAATAAACGTCAAAATGACCAAAATGCCCCTGGTCATTATATTACTATTTTTAATTGTATTTCTCGAAACATAGCAGCGCAGAAAATAATTCCAATAGACATTATAATAGGAATATTTTTATTTTATTGATTGTTCAAAAATTTAAGTTCTTACAGTACCTTTATACAATAGTCTTTTATGCAAGTAGTCAATGTTGATCAATGATCATAATCATCAAATCTCTAAACTGAGTTCCTTCTACAACTGGACCAGTATTCTGCTACAAGCTTAGAAAAAGCTGAATTGGTAGCCCCCATAAGCTTTGATGGCTCCTCATACTCCAACAACTTCCCTGCAACAAACATTTCAACCACCTATTAATTTCCTTATAATTATATTATAATCTATCTATATATATATAAACTACTGACCGAATTAATGCAGGCCGAAAGTATAGAAATGATATGTGCATATATACCGAACGAGAGGACCATAACCATGTCGCTATCTATAACAGTTGGAACCCTGTGAGCCACGGTTATGACCGTGCAGTTTGAGAATTCTTCCCTAATAATCCTTTGTAGAATGGCATCAGTCGCAGAGTCAATTGAAGCAGTTGCTTCATCCAGAACTAGTATTCTATTTCTCCTAAGAAGTACTCTTCCTAGACAGAAAAGCTGCCTCTGCCCAGCACTCCAGTTCTCCCCTTCATCACTTACTGTATGCACCCAAAAAATTGTAGAAAATATTTCACTTTATTTATCACAAACTTGTTGAAATAAATATTTCCATTTCAAATCTCTTCAAAATTTTAAATTGGACTAACCCGAAGAATTCAATAAGTTTGGAAGACTGCTGATTGTTGCCTTTAGTTGACACTTCTCTAATGCCTACAAATCGAGAAACCTAGTTAGTTTCTGTTATATCTTTTTTCAGAAATTAATGAAAATTAAGAGTCTATATTGTTGTCTTACCTTCCATATTTCATCATCTGTGTAAAGGCCTAAAGGGTCCAAGTTCGTTCGGATGCTACCACTGAAAAGAGTTGGCTCCTGAGGGATGACACTGAATTTCATCCTTAAATCCTTAAGACCTATAGAGCAAATGTCAATCCCATCTACAAGAATCTTCCCACTATTGGGTTCCACCAAACGAAAAAGAGCAGATATCAATGTAGTTTTGCCACTTCCAGTCCGTCCAACAATTCCAACTCTAGTTCCTTCTTTAAAAGTACAAGTGATCCCCCTGAGAACTAGGGGAGCATTGGGACGGTATCTTACCTAACATTCAACCAAAGAAATTAATCATTAGATTTAATATATTTGTTTTAATTATTTGCTCTTAGTTAGTTTCCTCACCTGTAGGTCTTGTAGTTCAATCCTACCCTTGGAAGGCCACGAAGATGGTGGTCTCTTGCCCTTTACGATTGCAGGAGGCTCCGGTGGTATGTTCATGAATTGTTTGATTCGTTCGACTGAAATGATATAATTTGATAAGCTACAATACCATCGAGTGAAGAAAACTTGGGTAGCCGTCAATGCTAGAGCATAAGAAAGAGAAAGCCCCACAAGACCTGTGATTAAAAATAAATAATTTAGTGAACATTTTCTCTGAGCAATCTAACGTATTTTTAAATTATGATGAACGAGTGATACAAGTACCTGGAGCTACAGAACCCTTGGGAAGATAAACTAAAAGTAAAGCAGCTGTTAATGAGGTGAGATTCTGAAGTGCTTCTGTTCTCAAAATTAACCACTCCAGAGTAGCATTAGAATACAAGAAAGTGCTTGCATCCTTGTCTACGAGATTCAAGTAATTCTGGAAGAACCTTTCTTCCATTTTGAATGCTCTAATTGTTGCCACTCCAAGTGATGTCTCAGCTGCATAATTCATGACTGGGGCTTTTGTTGTTCCATTGATTCTCATTAGTTCCCTTGCAGATGGTTGGTAGTATCCCTTCAGCCACCAAAAGGAGAAGAAAAAAAAAGAATCATTTTCAGCAGTTGCTCTCCATTAATGAGTTAAAGAATTGTGAATTCACCTGGACATATTTTGAAGCTATTGTAGCTAAGATGCCAACAATAAGAACTTGCCATGTCACTGAAGCCATAACACCAATAGTGATGACTAGATCGGCTGAAGCAGCCACTACAAAGGAAGCAGAGAAAGGGATGTCAAAATCCAATACACTCATATCTGATGAAGCCTGCAAAAGAATTTATTTGATGAGATTCTGCAAACATTTTTTTTTTTTTCAAAAATCACTGGATGAGAAAAAAGGAATCTTACTCGTGTCAGAATCCGCCCAACTGGAGTAGAATCAAAGAAGAGCATGGGAGCATTGAAAATTGAATTTGTTAAACTAGAGAAAAAGGCTTCTGAGGCTTTTAATCCCATAATAGCTGCAAATAGAGATCGAAGGTATACAAAGATGGCACTTATTGTTGAAATTACGGTATAAACACCAATTAACATGAAAATGCTGATTTTAGGTACTTGAACGCCAAAAGCTAGCCAAAAACTCGCGGCAGCCTGGAGACCCGTAAATCCGGTTTGACTAAATATAATTGACCAAAGAAAAAATGATCCCTTTGAAATAACCACATAATCCAAGAACGGCTTCCACCCAACATTTCCAATCTCCTTCTCTTCGTCTTCTGTCAACTGTACTCCTCCTGGCAAACACTTCATTGAAATCTCCCCCTCACTGTTGCCTTTCCTGAGGTGCATATCCATTTGCCCCCTTTGAGGTGCATGGTATTTACTTTCATGAAGTGAAGGTTCTAGTCCTGTTATTGCATTTTTATGAGCATTAACAAGATGTTGAAATGCTGTCCCTGCCATCAGGAGTTCGTTGTAGTTTCCTGATTGAGTAACTTGTCCACTTTCCATAACCTTAGAAGAAAGAAACAACGGATGAACATATCTCCATTCGCAAAAATTTGAAAAAAGAAAAACAGTTTTCCATTAAAAAAAGAATACTATTACCAGAATATTGTCAACCTCTGAGAGAAATTCCACTTGATGAGTGACAACAATGACTGTCTTATTCCCTAGAGCATTCATGACACAGTCCTGCAATTACATAATTCAATTTCAGAATCAACAGAAGCTGCCTTGTACTGCACATTTTATATTAACACGAATTCCTGAAAGTGCAGAATGGACATTACATTGAAAAGAGTCGCTGCTGTATGTGCATCTACTGCACTAAATGGATCATCAAGAAGATAGATATCAGCATCACTATAGACTGCTCGAGCAAGTTGAATCCTTTGCTTCTGCCCTCCGCTCATATTAAGCCCTCTCTGACCTATCTCTGTGAGATCACCATGGTCAAAATTGTCAATATCCTTATCCAAAGCGCATACTTTTATGGCCTCTTCATATTTGGTTTTCTCCATCGGCTTCCCGTAGAGTATGTTATCACGAATTGTTCCGCTTTGGATCCAAGAAGCTTGAGAAACATAAGCAATAGATCCTATAACATCCACCTGCATGCAATAGAACAATAAATTATGTAAACTAACAATCAGATGCACAAATTTAGAAGATAGTGTTTATTAATGACTTCTTTTATTATTATCTCTATTTTACTCACAGTTCCTGAAGTCTTGCTTATTTCTCCAAGTAGAGCAGATAACATCGATGATTTTCCAGCTCCGACTGGACCACAGATTGCAACTTTCTGCCCCCATTTTACTTCAAGATTTACATTTTTTAGTGTGGGAGTGCCTGACTCAGGGTTCCAACTGAAATTCCCATTTAGAATTTTGGTACAGATTTCTAAGTCCGATGATGTTGAAGACCTCCTTATAATTTCAATGCTTTTTAGTTCATCATCAAGCAGAAAAGAGTTGATCCTCTCAAATGAGACCTTGACCTGGATTAACATAGAAAGAGCCTCAGGTATCATTCTCACAGGTTCTGACATACAGCGCAGAGATGCCAAAATTGTGAAAATTGTTCCGGCATTTAACAATGCACTATTCGAAAGCGCACATCCAAAAAAAATGACTGAAGATACAATGGTCGGAGACATCCAATATAAAATAGTGCCATAAACTTTTTTATGCTGACATGAAGCCAACCATTTGAATTCATTTTCTCGATGGGATTCAATCAACTTCTTGAATTTCTCCTCCCAAGACTGTAACTTGATGATTTTCATATTGTTTAGGATCTCAGATGTGGACCTAAGTCGCGCATCTTGAGCGATCATAAGCTCTAGTTGGCACTTTTGAAGTATTTTTGCAAATGGGACATTAAGAAGACCACAAATGAGCAGAGGGACAAGACCCGGAAGAACACTAAGCCCCACAACCCAAAGAAGGACACCGATTGCAAGAAAAAGTTGAACTGCAGAACACCATCCGACATGAAACCACATAGGAAATTCTCCCATTCGATAAGCGTCTACTGCAATATAATTCACGATCTCGCCAGTTGAATGCTTTCGCCTTCCTAAACTCGAAAGCTTGAGCTGCTTTCGATAAACTGCCACCATTAAAGCTGATCTCATCCTCATACCTACCCTTCTTGAACTGAAATAGAAATGCCTATGAGAAAGTGATTCAACAACCTTGCAAATAACTAAGCACCCCACTAACAAAATACCATCATATGCAGTATTGTTTGTATCACGATTCGAGTAATTAACAAAGGCATACAGTAACAAAGGTGCAAATGCAACAGAAAGTGTCCTCAGAAATACACAAATTCCTGTAAACACCATTTCTTTCCAGTAAACTCTCGTTATTGCCCAAAAAACAAGATTTCTGGTATTGTTTGAGCTCTTATCTGTCGGAAGTGAACCCCATGCCTGCGCGAATTTCTCATTCGCTACAATTGCTCGGTCCTCAGAGGCTAGATAAGGAATGTCTTCAAGAATCAATGGCTTTGAGTATCCTAAAGAAAGCAAAGGATTAACCCAAGAAAATACCAATTTGCTAAGAAAACTGGCCTGTCCTATTTGGTTATGCCTTTCTTGAGATTTCTTCACCAATAAAGGTTCTGAAAGCCCTCCTGAAAAAACATTAAATTACATCAATTAGAATAACAATTTTCAGTTGGCAATGCTTGTATGAGCAAGTTTATTCGAGGGAAATTGGAATTTCTAAGGTTTTAAATCCGAAAACTCAAGAGATTGATTGATTGATTTAAACAAATAAATTTATTTATTTATTTTAAATTTAATTTAATTAAATCTGTCATAATTATTGTTTATAATTATACATTATATAATTTATGTATAGTTTCATATACGGAAGACATAAATTATAAGTCATGCATAGTTAAAAATTAAAATTGTTCGCAATTTTAAATAAGTTTGACATATTATTCTAGTAGATTGTGTTGCACTGGATTTGATAACTTGTTTTAGTCATATTAAGCTAAAACTTTAATGCAGTGTGTTAGTGTATTTTTTAATACATAAAATAAAACCGTTATGAAAAATTATTTATTTAAAAACCATTATAATAAATAATTTTTCATTGCTATTAATGTGTGATGACTCTTAATTCTAATAAAATAATAAACTTAACATTGTAGTGTATGTCTCTTTGATATATCAACGAGTAAGATTTTATTTTATATAATCAATATCTTGTTATGTCGGGTAACATATATTATAATATTAAAAATATTTATTTTTAAGATGGAATTCTATAAATTTTATATTAATATCCCCTCAAGATAATTTATTGATTGATCAATTGAAACTTGACCAAGTATTTTAGTAATGTAAATTACTAAAGTGTTGATTTAATTGTTAAATTAATTAGTGATCAAAAGATTATAAATTATGTACTTAAGAATATAAGAAATAAATATTGTAGGGTAATGATATTTATTTCCTACATATCTTTATGTATATTAATGTAGAGGGGTTAATTGTAAGATACTAAAAATGTAAAGGATTTAATGAATTAATTTTTAATTCCATTAATTTTAGAGTGCAATTATAATTTTTTAGTGGAATTAATTATAATTAATATAATTCTAGTGGGTTAAAAGTGAACTAGATTTTAGAATTATATTGGAGCTACGATTGTAGATTCCTACTTGATTACTTTCCTAGTTTTTGTCTAAATATATTAGTTGTGGACATAAATATACTCCACGTATATTTTTTCTCCTACGGTTTTTGAGAGTCCATTCTATTAAGTATACGATAAAGAAAAAGATCATAGTAAAAAAGATCGGTGGAGAGTGAAAATTCTATCAATTATCTTATTCATCTTCTATATCCAAACTCGAAGTATGTCTTTAATCTCCATTTTTGATTTATGAAAAAATATGAGAAAGATCTTGAAATAATTGTTTATTTATAATAAATAAAAAAATAAATTTTTAATTTATCTGAAAATCATTTCCTACATAATATACTTATGTACATTGATCCATAAAGAAAGATTTGTTGAATTAGGAAATCAAGCAGATACGATCTTGCATGCATAAAATAGAGGAGTCAAATTGAAGTTACTAGAAGTTGTTTATGTTAGATAATATCATATTAATTATATTATATTAATATAATTAATATTATATTATATTATTTATATTATTATTTAAATATATTACTTTGATTCTAAATTAGATTAGATATAAGTTATTTGACCGACAAATAACATAGTCTATTTTAAGTCTTTATGTTTTTCTTAATTTTGTCACAAAATAAATAATGTAGATGCATAGATTAATAAAAGTATGTGGTGAACGTTAAAAAAAAAAAATTTTATACACAAATTTTTTGTGACTCAAAATCTTTCTCTCTCATAAAAAATAATTTTCTTTAATTTGTGAGCTTTAAATATTTTAAATATTTTTTTTAGAACAGAAGGAGTATGATATTATTATTTTAATTATATTTTTCAAGGTATAATTTCCTCTAATTATTATTAATTTTCATATTTATATCATATTTAACATGGTATCAGAGCTACTCTTCTAAACCCTAGCCCTTTTTTCTCGCCGACGAGTCAAATTTTCTGCTTAAAACTCTACCGCAAACCTTAGTTCTAACCTAACTTTTTGCAGAAAATTAGACAGACTCATTTTCCGTTCCTCGATTTAAGTTATTGTAATACTTATGTGTTTCTGTGATCGAGACGAGTCTAACAAAGCAAGATTCATTGAAATCAGTTGACAAACGCTCCTTCACGCGCTAGGTACGGAATCATCTGTTCAAAGTATGCACACCTGACCAGTTTTTTTAAGCCAAGAAGATAAGCTAGACTCAAGCCGTATTAAGGAGCCAACAAAGCCAAGCCATATAGTGACATAATCCTGATGTCATCCGAGCCAAATCACAGCCAAGCTTTACAGTGACATCAGCAACTATTTTATCAAACATATAGTGATGTCATCATCCGATTTTCTGTTCAATTGACCCGGTCAGTCATAGTTTGACCGGTTTTCTGAAAGAGTTGACTGGTTCATAACTTAATTTAGTGAGATCTCTCCCTTTTTAGCATTATTTTTCACTAAGTTTAAATAGTATAAATAGTATTTGCTTAGTAATATTTTCTATTTAATTCAGAATTTGTTCAATTTTGTAATTACTATAGATAAATTTGAAAGTTCTTCTATTTCATTTATTCTTAATGGTACAAATTATCTCACATTGTATCAAATTATGAGTAGTTATTTGTAGGGAAAGAGATTATGGCAGTATGTTACATGGAGTATTACTGTTTTAACAAAAATAGTAACTTTAACCAAACCTGATAGAATCATTATTATTACCGCGTATGATAAATCTAAAAAAAAAAAAATTCAGGATTGTCTTGAAGAACAGGATTGCAAAAATAATCAAGTCATCACGAATTTTCACAATTCTTCTGTTCATTCTATTAATTTGCAGTTTGGACATTATGAAACTGCAAAAGAGGTATGAGATTTCTTAGCTTCTCGATATACTACTACTGGTTTGGCTCATTAATATCAAATTCTTACAAATGTTGCGAGCCAGAAACAAGAATCCGGAGAAAAAATCACATATTTTCATTCTCGGATGTTTTTGGGATCAACTGACATTATAGGGACTAAAATGGAAATGTGATGAAGATGTCGCGGTTTATGAAGATTATAGGGACTAACAACATCTTATGTAGTTTCTCATGTCCCTCGCGGATACTTAAGAGCCTATTCGAGCTTGTCTCCTACGTCAAATTTCTTTACCATCAGTTAAAAGAGTAATTTCTAAACTTAACTCCGAAGAAACTCGCATAAATACCCTAAAGGCCAATAGAGTTAATATAGAGACAATTTTGACTGTTAAGTCTCATCAGCCACCTTCTAAGAAAGTATGTCATTACTGTCACCAGCTCGATCACTTCATCCAAGATTTTTTGATTATACATATTTCCAAGTTGTAGTGTACTTATTGCTAACAAACGGGTCACTGAATTAGAGATTGTCCTAAATTACATGCATCTTATGATACTAATCACAAGAAGCTATCTAGCTTTAACCCTCGTCTAGTGGCTTCTGCTGTAAGCAACACACCTCCTACGACCATGAATGTTGGTGATATTCCGCCTATCATTCAACAAGCTTTGGATGAGAACAAAAATCATCTATCTACTACTTTGACTGTTACACCCTCTTCTGTTGCTACTACTATTGCAACGTTTTTAAGTTTTTCTGAGGAGTTTGGTTCTTAGAACAAACCATGACATCCATCTTGTTTTACTATTGCAATGTTTCCAAGTTTTTTGGAAGAATTTGGTTCTTGCAACCTTCATATTATATCATATTTAACAGTTTAAGTGACTTGAATGATAACTGAGCATTCAACAAATGAGTATTTGATTATATATTACACCAAACAAAACTTTCACAAGCGCACATATATATATATATATAATACTATGTATGAAATTAAACCAAACAAGACAAGTATAAAGGAACGGTATAGACTACTAGGTCAGCCAACCAAATTAAAGATATGTGATCAGAATAAAATAAAATAAAAAGAATGGAACAGGAGCATGTTGGAGTAGAGTTGAGTTGTACCAGGTAAACCCCCGGGATCCAAAGAAGCCATTGTTGGAATGAAGAAACACAAATTAACACATACACACACACAAAAACAAAAAACAAAAACAATATAGAAAAGAGAAAATCAAATGAATGGAACAGGAGCATGTATAATGGGGTAGATCTGAGTTGGTACCAGGTAAACTCCCGGGCTCTAGAGAAGCCATTGTTGGAATGAAGAAGTTTCTCTGGTTCTCCTCTGCTTTAACTTGCGAAGTTCACCAAGCAGGTAGATAAGCATATTTTATATAGACGGACCACACAAGTTTAAATACTCGAGTACAACCTCATCAAAGTCTACATTCGCACTTCTATATTTTCGGCCTTTTTGTTTTATTGTCTTTGGCTTCATGCTCTAGTGCAACCTCATCAACATCACTAGTCCAATAAATACTCCTTTTTTTTCCCCTCAATTCTGCAAATAAATAAAATTCCATAATTTTTGTAACGTTAGACTTTACTTAGCACTTAAACAGAGATTAATCAAATTCAAATGAGGGGCCTAGAGGATATTTAATCTATTATAATCTGAAAATTTTAAGAACACTCGAACTCTGTGGATACCTTGATACCACATTAATTATTTATATTAATCAATCAAAAGAGTATTCATGTATATATATATATAAATAGAGGGCTTCCTCTGAGTAGCAAGAATTAATAAAACTTTAATGATGTTAAACTCGTGGTTAAAACCTTAATGTAGCAAGAGTAAAACCAAGTAGCATCGTTAAAGTTTCAGCTTAATCTTTAGAACACTCAAAACTAGGTAGATGATTGGTGTCCGTACTTACGTTCTAACTTTCAACGTAACTGCTTTGTATAAAAACACTGTGGCGTCAGCAGGAAAAACGTCGGATTTGGCAAATTTCGTGGATTAAGAATTAATAAAAAAAAAAAAAAAAATGATATTCGACGAAAGCGGCATCTTCGACTGCGAAAGTGAATATAGAGGGGATTAGAAAATTTCCAAAATAAAAATAATTTATATGTCAAAAGTTATTATTTTTGAAATTAAAGTTCTTCTCATTTTATAATTTTTAATGAATTGTATATTACATACTTGATTTTTCATGAACATGATGTGTGTCCTTTATGATTTTCGTGATAGAAGGAGTGAAAGTTACACTCCATATATTTTACAAAAAATTATCTATAGTCTTCCAAATTCATGTAGACTGACTCTGAACTTACCTAAAAGGGGGAGAAAAAATGATATACCGTTCGATACCTAAAAGTGAGATGTAAACACATGCATGCATTTATGGTCCTGACAGAGTGATATATCTCATTTCATTTTCATATTTATGTATCCCAATTAATAGAGAAAATGAAACCCTAATATACCCACTCACTTTTTTCTGCATTACTTTATGTTGAATGAAAATGATCGATGATAAGAACTTCAAGAATAATAATTGTATTGGCAGATCGCAAAAAACAAACAATAGTTGTGCCAATGAAAATGATGCGGTGACTATTTATTTATTTATTTATTTTTGTGGGTGTTAATAATGTTAGTAATTATCAACACTGGTTTCAGAAAGCATAGGTGGCCAAAACTTGAAATATGTAGGGGTTTAAGAATTGACAGAATGATGCAAGAGATGGCGTAATTCATTTGGTTTCAACTTTCTAAAAGAGAGGCCAAGAAAACTTGACACATGCATCTGCGACTTACTATAATCAGAATCAGAACATTGAAGTACTAATCCCATAATTACAATTAATTAACTAGAAAACAAAGATTTTGAATGCTACTTGATTATACTTTACAGGCTGATGACTTGGATTTGGACTAGCCATTTTTTATTCTTCCCTCCGATTTGTTTTTTTTGGTTTTTCTTTTTATTTTATTATCTATTTATATATCTATATTATAACGCAGGGACAAAAAAATGTCTTCCCGTCACTTTTGACATGGTGTACTGAAATAATTTAGATAAGTAAATTAACAAAAAGTAACTTCTTCTTTTACTAGGTAAAAAATAATTTTAAAATAATTTAAACATTATTAGTTTATTACTTCCCATATTTAAGGTTGAAAATAAAATTAAACGGTTCCAGTTCAATTTGGGATTGCTTAGTTAAAAGTTCAATTTGAAATATATTTTAAAGTTCGATTAACTACTCAAACATTATTAAATTATTTTTCTATTAATATTTAATGTAATTCGCTTAAAATTTTCAAATTATTCGAACTCAATTCGTATTTGTGCTCGGCTTGATAGCTAAACGAATTATACACGAATTTCATTTTAAGTTCGATAAAATCTGAGCAAGTCATAATCGATTCGATTCTACTCCTTTTTACCCATACCTCTACTCGACTCGATCCTACTCCTTTTTTATCCCTACCCACATTTGCATGCAATCAATAGTTTTATTATCTTCTCTCTCTCTCTTTTTCTCCCTATTATTTTAGTTATTACTTATCCATCTCCTATTTCTTCTCACATTTAACTTGTATTATTTACTTATTATTATATGTATAATCTCATACACGTAATGTGCACGTCATAAAGGGAAATAATACTTTAATTAATAGTATTCTTTATTTGATTGATTAATTACTAGCATACTTTAATTAATAATAATACTAGTACAACATAAATCCACTGATTATTTAGCTTTTCGACTCAATTAAAATCGGACCTCGCCCTGCATTGCACGGACATCCAAATCTAGTTATTATAAAATTATATAATTCAACTCATAATAATAAATTTATTTTTATGAAAAATAATTAATATTTTTATATTTCTTTTTTGTAAGAATATTACAAGATTTGTTTTACTACAGCGGTACAGGATGCAGCCATGACTTAGTAACACAAGACTCTCCACAAAGTGAAAACAAAAAAAAAATAAAAACGACGACGTTGGGTAAAATAGATACAGTTGAGACAAATGTTTACACTGTTATTCTGTAAATTCTTTTATCTTAAATAAATATATTTATTTATATATAATTGTGTACTATACAAATATACTTGCTTGTAAAAAAATAAAAAAATAAATGATGGAATAATTCAAATAAAATCTCAATCATGGTACCATAATTATGTATCCGTACGAATACAATTTGTGACAAAAAAGTAAATAAATATTAATAATATAATATAATATAATTAGTAATAATAGAAATCTATCTATATAAAAATCACAAGTCATCTAAAACTCACTGAGTTAGTTCCTTTTTTGGTTCTACATTTTACCATTTTTTAGACACTTTTGCTCATGGACTCGGTTAAATCAATCGAGTTAACTCGATCATTTGTTTCATATTAAAAAATTAATTATAATTATCAAGATTTGAACACAGGTCACTTGGGCAAATTATGAGTAAGTTTACTACTATACTAAACTCATTTAATGTAATAAATAGCAAAAAGTTAAATATTATATAATCCAATTAATGAAATATAAATTTGACATTCCATTATTTTCAAGTATACGTATTTCTTATTATTTATACATTTACCGAATCATCAATAAACTATATTTTAATTGTAAATTATTAAACATAAATCTCTAACAAATATATAAATATAAATTTATTGCTAAAAAACTATTACTAATAAAAATAATTATGACATGTGTATTATTTTTCATACATAATCTTTGTTAAATAAATCATCATTGCCTATATTTTAATTATAAATTATTAAATCTAAACATCTAATAAATATATAAGTACAACATTTCTATTAACAAAACTATTATTAGTAAAAATAAGTATGACATGTCGATTATCTTTCATACATAATTCATATTTAAGTGTATTAGTAATTTACATACAGGAAGAAGAAAATGGGTAACAAAAACTTAAAATTTTACAAATAACTTATAATTTGATTTTATATAAACATAAGTTTAATCAACTTTTAAAAAAATTATAACAGATTATTATTTTCATAACAACAAAATCAAATAATTTATGTTAAAATAAAATTCAAAAATATATTTATCAAATAAATAAATAATTTATAAATATATACATAATATCCACTGTTTTAACTTAAAATTAATGAAGTATTGAAAAAAATTATATAAAATATTAAAATAATTTTTATAATATATTAATAAATAATTATGTAAAGTCCAGGCAACGTTGGACATTCGAACTAATTTTATTAAGATAAAAAATTTAGA
>JAUMHB010069518.1:0-11430 GCA_032359685.1 Pittosporum tobira | reverse complement strand
GAATAAAATAATTTTTATATATTGTTATAATTTTTAAAATAAATAATAATAATTTATTTAAATTAAACAACAATAACGTTGCACAACGTCCAAACGGCCAAGGACATTAATTATGTAAGGCTAGCAGCCGACAGTACTTTTGTCAAGCTTGAAATGTGACATGATGAACTAAATAAAGCAACGTAGTCATTTTTGTGCTGGGTATCGTGTGTGGACCAAATTACATCTATACAAATGTGTAATATTAATTTTCGGTTGTATTATTTGACTAAATAGCACGTCCTACGAACATCAGTATATAACAAAGCAACATAGGATTAGTAGCCTAATAAATAAGTATTTTTTTTGTTCTATTAAAACATTGTTATATTTTATCAAAATAAGTTGATAGTTTAAATTTAATTTTAATATTTTCTTAAATTTAATAGTATTTAATTTATCAATTCAATTTTTAAACATATATATTGTATAATCCGTTTGCGAGTGTTGCGTAATGTTACGTTGGGATAAAGTATTTTGATAATAAAGTTTTTCATAAAGAGTGTTTGGCGTTTGATTAAATAATGATAAATTTTTGGCTAATTAATAATAAAATTACTTTTATAAAACAAAAATACATAATTAATTTTCACATTAAACACAATTTAAAAGAAAACTTTTATATTTATCAGATAAATTTTACTTTTTTTTTTTTTTTTTTTTTTTGGAGTATCAATGCTCTTTAAAAGTACAAATTTTTAATCCACCAAAAACACTTTTAAGACTAAATGTCTGCTTTACACGTACTTTTGGAAAATGACCAATCGCCAAAATTTTTAAAATTTTAATTTAAAAATAATTACAAGTCAATGGAATGCCCTCCCAAACGGGAGTCCAAATGCTTTCTGCTTAAAATTGCTTTCGAATGATAACTAAATACCGAATTTTTTTAAACTTTCATTTAAAAATATTTAAAAAGCCACCACAACGTACTCGCAAACGAATTCTAAGTTGTTACCAATCAAGCACCCCATTTACTCACTGCTTTCTCTTATTTTTTTTCCCAAAACTTTCCAATAAAGATTACCACACACACCAAACTAACCAACAATGTCATAGAGCACAAATTTTTTTTGATGAAAAGATGAATAGGCTCAAAGTACAGTAGAATGGGGTTCAGAGTAGAGATTCTATTGACATTCACTTTAGTAGGAAAGATAAACAGGGGTTCAAAGTTGAGGATTCAGTTGACATTCAATTTTAAGAAAGGAAAAAAAAAATCGACAAAGACAAGTTTAATAATGCAAAACTAGAAAAGTTACTAAAAGTGAGATTCCATGATGCTTGCGGATTAGCCTTGCACAGCCTTAGCCATGCCGAAAGCAGCAGCCGATGCAATGGCTCCAATTAGGGCAGTTTGCAGAGCACTCCTAATGGGCTTGTTCCCCGTGAAATAGCCCTTGGCATAGCCGAAGATCAGTAAAGCCAATAGAGTTAATACTATCGAAGCCAGCACAGCCTTATTTGCACTTGGGATAAACATGTAGGGGACAAGAGGGACCAGACCACCGATAATATAAGAAATGGCAATTGTGAACGCGCTTTGCAGTGCTCTTCTAGGATCGGGCTTGTCTAGACCAAGTTCAAATCTGCAACCATAATAGTATATAGGCTTTAAACTCTGTACTAACAAACAATTTCGTGTTAAAGATATTTTTGAGTTACAGAAAATATGATCAACTGTAAATTAGTTTATACAAAACAGACGTAGATAATTTCACTCTATGATAACAGTTCTTATGATGACCTTGGGTCCTTGACAATGATCCCAAACTGAGAACATGAGGAAAAATGTGTGCTGTTTTTGGTAAGTCACAATTGTGTTGTAGAATTTGTAATCAAAGTCACTTTCGGGGATTCTAGACACTCTATCCGCCCCATTTTAATTGATTCAATTAGACTTTGTGGTTAAATTGACTGATTTCAATAAATTGCATTATTTTATTAAATAAAAGTGAAGACGACTAAAATCATAGCAAACTCACATCAACTTTACTATTAACCCAAAAGGTTTGTGATTTTGAAAATCTATGTATGTGTGTGAGTGCTTGTGTGTCTATATATATATATATATATATATATAAAAATTTAAAAATGGTCAGTTGACATTAAAGACAACTAAAATGGGACAAGGAGTATTAAAACATGTCAACAGTATGCCTATTGCCACTTTATATATATATAAATTTAAAAATGGTCAGTTGACATTAAAGACAACTAAAATGGGACAAGGAGTATTAAAACATGTCAACAGTATGCCTATTGCCACTTTCAATAATGCAACTGGTGCAAAAGGATGTGGTATACTTTAACATGAGTAACAGTGGGAATTTCCTTAAAAGTGAAGATAAGGAGGGACCAAAAGACACATCATATCAACTTTTTGCTCAAATTATCATAACACCAGCTCACCTTATTAGTTTCAAGTCTTCTTTTGCCAACTATCATAATTCATAATCTTCTTCATAGTTAGATTGAGGGCTTTACAAAAAAAAAAAAAATTCAGATGCGTGGTTCTTGATTTGGCCAACAAATAAATATAAATTATATGCATCATCATTTTTCATATGAAAGAGATTCACCAAGTGACGGTGTTTTCCACAATGAGAACACACATTTAAAACACATTTCTGCATCAGAATACAAAGAAACATACTAGTGTACTTACTTCATCATAAAATCGAGCCATGCTTGTGGCTTCTTCCTGAGAGCATTTACCACAGGCCTATATTCATGTGGCTCTATCCCGTATTCGGCCAGTATTTCTGCAACCTCAGCGGCCTCTGCAATTATTAAATTAATTCCCAATGGATATTAACGTTTATACGAGTGGTAGTATATCAAACACACGTCCAATGTGCACAATTAGCGAGTAATTAATTGTTTCTCTCAGTAAAACCTGTATCAGGGACGGTGACGATCTCTTCCTGTTCTCTCTTACGCTCCCTCGTGTAGTGATCCGCCTCACTTTTAGCCGCAAGATACCTGCACCCATTCGCAAGCAATCATTTAAAATATACTACTTGCTATAAATACAACAGCAAAGCTTTCATATCCACTTGTCACTTCCTTTGTAATGGTCAGACGGTAAATCTTAAAGTAATATTTTAAGCACCATTTTAAGGTAGTCATATTTCGCAATTTTTTTGTTCGGGATAGCGAATACTACTATTTGTTTGATTGACGGTGAGTTTATCATGAATTAACTTAAATATTACTTACTCTCACCCTCCTCCGTTCAAAAATTAAAGATATTTTAATAAAAATAAAAATTTCATTACAATTTATACTTAAACAAATATGCTTTTTAATTTAATTTTTATTTTTTTAAACGGATTGAGCGTCATTCAAAATACATCCCTAATTTTCGTGAAATTTTCGAGACTGGACTTCTTTTATTGGACTGACAGGGCAGTAATTTTAAAATGACAAAAAAAAGATAAAAATGGGAAATAATAAAAAGGGAATATGAGGGGTATACCCGCCGAGTCCCATGGAGATGGCACCAGCCGCCACCTCAGCTATCCCCGCAGTCAGAATTATGGAAGATGACGCATTAGCACCTGACAGTCCGGCGGCAAGGGCAAAAGGGACCGTAAGACCGTCCGATACACCGATGATTATGTCACGGACAATCTCGCCGGCGGTAAAGTGCTTCTCTCTGTGATGATTCAACAAAGATTTGTCAGCTTCTCTGTTCCCATCTTGTGCCATGACTGAGAATCTACAAAGTTTTTCGGACTGTTTCGAAAGAATGAAATTGGGGCTTTCGGTATTAAATAGAGAGAATTTCCGATACAAATTAAAGTTGGAAAGAGGAGGGTTTAGTGGGCAGAAGGTGGAGTGTGGCGCTAATTTGTTGTTACGTGAAATGTGGAGTCATATATATGGAATTACTTTTTATGGTGGAGATAAGGTCAAGGAATTGCATTGAAACTTGAGATTGTTGCTTGTTTTTGTTTCCGAGGATTCTTTTACCAGAAAATTTGCGGTGGATTTACACTGTGATACCAATAACTAGCTCTACCGACTACGGTTTATTTTAAAATAATTTAAAATTAATTTATTGATTAAAAAAATTATTGCTCAAAATTAATTTTTAATTTTTAATTTTTTAAAAATTAATAAAAATAAATTTTAATTAATTTTAATAATCAATTCCAAACATCCCGCCTATATGAGTTGCGCCTAAAAGTGGTTAACTTCAACTATATTTAAATTAATTCGAATGTTCGAGTTAAATATAATTATTTATTAATATATTATAAATATAATTTTAATTTTAATTTTTTTGTAAATTTTTTTTAATTTATTAAAAATAAGAACAAATCTAAATATGAATTGAATAGATTAATAATTTTTTATAATATTTGATATTTTTATTGAAATGAAAACAATTGATATTAGTTTTAGTTTTATATAAGTTTTAGAAATTGTTTATTTGTTTGATAAATATATTTTTATTTTCTTATTGAAAATCTAAGTATTTTAGTTTTTTTATTAAGCATATAGTAATAGATTGGGCTTATATATATATATATATATATATTAATTTTTTATGGGTTTTATAGCTTAAGATATCGGACTTCATGAATAAGTTTATTTTTTCATAAACTTTTATGTTTATAGCATCCATTAGTTTTATATAAGTTTTAAAAAATATTTATTTATTTGATAAATATATTTTTATTTTCTTATTCAAAAGTATTTTATATTTTTATTTTGCATATAGTAATATTTTAAATTGATTGGGCTTATGTAAATATTGTTTGTTTAATTTTTTAATTTCTTATGGTTTTATATCTTAAAATATTGGACTTCCTGAATCCTTTATTTTTCGATTAACTTTTAAGTTTATAGCATCCATTAGTTTTATATAAGTTTTAGAATTTTTTTATTTATTTGATAAATATATTTTTTTCTTATTAAAAATCTAATTATTTTATTTTTTATTAAGCATATTAAGTTGATTGGGCTTATGTAAATATATATTTTTTAAAATCTTATGCTTTTATATCTAAAAGCATTGGACTTCATGAATCCATTTATTTTTTGATAAAATTTTAGGTTTATAGTATCCATTTATTTTATAGCAGGAAGATAAATAGGTTGATTGTAATTAATTTTATAAAAGCTCTATTTAGTATTATAAATAAAATACACAATTCACTAAGTCATATGCAAAGCTGAATTTTGTCCTTTATAAGTTCTACAATGAATATTGGTGTCAAGATTATTTATGTTCATAAAATGACAAAAATATAAATTAAAAATTTGAATTGACTAACCGAATTTTTATTCGTTTGTACTTTTATATATATATATAGAGAGAGAGAGAGAGAGAGAGAGAGAGAGAGAGAGAGAGAGAGAGAGAGAGAGGGTTTGGGTCTGGGTCGAGCTTAGTTTATGTAGCGAGTCGTAAGTCATAACCTATGTGCAGAGGCTCGCCCCGAATTTGTCCATGGACTTGGGCCTTGTATTCCGGGTTTGCCCACGTGAAAATATCAATTGAAATTGAACTTTTTAACCTAAAACTTGCAAATAAAATTAGAGTAAACGTTCAAATGAAAACTGAATGCAAGAGAAATTGTCTTTGAATTTTGATCAAATGGACATTTTTGTTCCTTTGAATGAACCTCCTCCGCCGTATGTTTGGCAAATTTTGGAATTTTCATAGTAATGAGGGTTGTTCTCCCTGATGGAATATGAGAACGAACAAAAAAAAGATAATTGTTATTTTCACACTATTTTGTTCTATTTTCAACCATATGATTTATATTTTAATTAATTTTAATAAATAAAATTATGTAAGATATGAATTATAGATGTGAAAATAGCATGCATGTGTGAACATTAACATTTTTCAAAAAAAATAGTGACATGAACCCGAGTGTAACAAAAAGCTTAGATCAGATTCAAATCAATGCCCTCCCTTTGCCAAATAAATATTTGATTAGTTAAATTTTGTGGATTTCGTTTAATTAAGTACTTAATTCGTTTTAAAAAGTATGGCTAAGATTTTAATTTTTAATTTTAAGACGTTTTTAAAATATATTTATATATTATATATTTAATATATTTTTATTATATTTAAAATATGATAAATTATACCAAGAACATGAAAACATATAAAAAAAAATATAATACGTGTGTGTGCGTGCTCATATATATATATATATATATATATATATATATATATATATTATTTTTTAAAAACATTTTCAAATTTGTATTACAAAAGTGTAAAAAATATATATCATTTTTTTTAAAACAGAGAGAATAAAGTGAACCCCAACTAAAACCAAATTTTAAAATATTGGTTATAAGTGAGCCATTACTAATGAGATTTGCCTATATTCGCTTACCAATTTTTAAAATATTGGTTATATGTGAGTTATTACTAATGAGATTTGAAGTATTCTGATCAATTTATTAAATCCCTAATGAGATTTGAAATATATATATTACAGGATCAAAAGCAAAATACATTCCTTTAACTATTACAAGGTAATATATATAAATTCGTATTACAAAAATATAAAAAATATAAATCATTTTTTCCAGAACGGAAAGAGTATAATGAACTCCCACTTAAACAACAAAACATTTCCTCTACCGTTTACTAATTTTTTAAATAATGGTTATGACTTACTAATGAGATTTGAAGTATTCTGATCAATTTATTAAATCCCTAATGTCCTGAGATCTGGAACACTAGCAAAAAGTCTTCTGGGGAAATTGTTTTTCTGCCTGTAATTTCTGTTTTTGAGATAAAGAGTTGTTACATCATTTCTTAGATTTATTCATACTTAAGCAAGACTTTGTTGCTTGTTATTCAGTAATTTTTAATTAAAGATTTATAAATTAGTTTAAATCAGGTTCGTATATGATTCTTTATTATTCACTAAAGAAGTTATAATTACCCACATAATTTATACAAATCCCATTCAGAATTTATAATAGAAGGATACAACACAATTATATTAGAAATTAATACAATTTTCTTTGTCAGATGTATAAACATAACGGATCTCTAAATCTCTCAAAAATAAAAATAAAAATAAAAAATAACACCAATTATTTAAAATAATGGTTAACAGGTAGATAAAAAAAAAAAAAAAAAAAAAGGTGTGGATCAAAAGAAGTGTCTCTTCAGTTCAGGTCTCCAAAATTCACAGCATCTGTATATCTCAGAAAGTTTAAATGGTAATCATCCTTAGAGACACACGCACCGATCTTTGTTTTCTGATAAATCAACATCAAAAACATTTCCAAAATTATACGGTATCATATTTCGCCGTACAAATCTCTTAATATATAGAAAATTTTAATGCAAAAGCCTCTTCAGTTCAGGTCTCCATGAATCTTCCTCATCGAACTTCTCGGAAGAACGAAAGTTTTATTTTATTCATCATCAGAGGCAAACAATTTTTTATTTTTTTTTTAAATCAAAAATAAAAAATCTTATGAATAAAAAGAGATTATTGGGGCTTAGATTCAATAGAAACTAAGTAACACAAATGATTCATCTCTTCAGTTCAGGTCTCCATACGAATTCCGCACAGATTTGATCTCAGAAGAACGAAAGTATTTTATGAATCATCATTAAGAGACTTATCCCAATAAAGTATACTAAGAAAATACAAATTTACCAAGATGAAGCTGAAATGTTAAACAATAATCTAAATTTTAACTAACCGAACAACGCTCAAGACGCAGAAGGATGGCAGAGACTTGACCCTCGTCGACTGATTTGTTTTAGACGAAGACCGCTTGGGAAGAAAATTTATAGGGAAACCTGGAATTTGCACATTAGGGTTTGTACAATGGACTGGGCCTAGTTGAGATCCATTCGTTTAGTTTCGAATGGAGGTGTGATGGGCCGAAGAGTGTTTTTACCAATTTTGGATTCTAGAGCAAGGTTCAAAGTGGTCCGGTCCATTTGTGTTAGATATTTGAATTCCTATAATTTAAAATTAACAGATTAATTAAATGATCAATCTTTAATGCTTTGAATATTATTAGCATGCTAATAAAATTAAGTTAACAGGTCAATTGGTAACAACATTTCCAAGTTTTCATTTTTTAGTCGTGGTTTGAAGGTATTAATTACGTAAACTATTTAAGGCGGAATAAGTTTATAAAAAAATATTGACTATTTTTTTTTTTTGGCTAGGGATTAGTCGAAATTTATATACATTTAACAATAAATGATTCCATGTAATTTAAGTGTGTGGTTTTTAAATTTTAAAAGCATAAACAAAAATGAACGAATATCTAGACAACTTAATGACCACGTCTGACGTAATTAACAATAAAGTTATAAATTTTAAGAACTTGCTCGATTAATAATAAGGTGTAAAAAAGTCGAATCGAGTTGAATATTGACGTACTCAGATTCTAGTCATATATTTAACAAATAAATAATTATAATCGTATACATTTAACAATAAATAATTATGTGTAATTTAAGTTTGTGGTTTTTAAATTTTAAAAGCATAAACAAAAATGAACAAATATCTAGACAATTTAATGACCACGTCTGACGTAATTAACAATAAAGTTATAAATTTTTAGAACTTGCTTGATTAGTAATAAGAGTGTAAAAGAGTCGAATTGAGTTGAATATTGACGTAAACATATTTTATTCGTATATTTAACGAATTTGAAATGAAATTTGTATATTTTATTTAGCTATCGAATACCGAATACGAATCGAGACCTAGTAATTCAAAGTTTTCGAGTGAACACCATCGAATATCAATACAAAAAAATAATTTGATAATGGTCCAAATAATTTATCAGACTTTAAAATATGTTCATATTCTATTCGTTAATATTTCGTATCGAACTCAAATCAAATTTTTAACTGAACAATCTGAAATAAATTTTGAACCGTTTAATTTTATTTACAACCTTAATTAATAATAGAATAACGACATTGATAAATAAATAGATTACTTAATTACCTAATTACCTAATTAAAAAAATCATAAAATAATTAGAAAAATGTTGATGAGAACATGTATTACTTTCGCACTAAGAAGGAAGTCACAAAAATTTTCACAATTTTTAGTTCGAATTTTAAAACGTTTTAAAATATTTATATAATTTATATTTTTAATATACTATAAATTATAATATACAAATATATTATGAATATAAAAAAATAATATAATAAATAAATATAATATTAAAATTTTTATAAAAATATATATATAATTTTCTTTCCCGAGTAGATAGAATATGTATTTCATAATTTAAATAATTAATTATTTAAAATATATTGCATAACTAAAGAAGTTAAATTACCCGACCCTAATGAAATTCCTGATCCGCCCTTTGAATGCACATGCATACCTTGACACGACTTTCTAGGTTGCAGAGTAGCCAACCCTACCACGTCACAGGTTCACGTATGCTACGCTGGTAAGTTTACAGGTCGGGTGGAAAAGGAGTTTGATCCAATGAAAGTGGTGGAATGGAGAATCGTCAAGAAGAAAACAGACTTTTGCTTTTTCTTCTTTTCCTGCCAATTCCGCCCATTCCATTTTTTTCATTAGGCTCCCTTCTTTTCCTTTCCTATCCTTGTATCCAAACACCCACCAAAAGCTGTATCTTACTTGTGCTAAACACGGATTTTCAGGAGTAAGAGGGAAAGGGATCAATCTAGATGAAGTTTTCTTGATGGCGTGGATGGGGCAAGAAAATATTTTTTTGAATTATTTGGAAAGAAATGAAATTCTTGCCTACACCAACCATCCCCTTCCCGTTCTTGTCCTGTTTGGATCTAGATCCACACTATCCAGTTATGTGATCTGTTGTTCGTTTACTAACATCTTCCAATACAGCCATGTTTCCTGAATATCTATTGCACATACGTTTTTTCTTATACACACACACACACAAAAATTAAAATTTAAGGCGGTGAATAATTTTAAATGTAAACTCTGGGTGTAAATTGGTTTTTTTTATCTTTAAAAATATATGAAAATAAATACTTAAGATTTAATAAAATAGATAACCAGATGTGATAATTAATATCACTATAATCTACTATTATAAATTTGAAAATTTAAATAAATCTATATTTTGAGATTTATAAAATTTTAAAAATTATTTATTTTAAAAAAATATAAAAATCAGATATAATTGTCATTTCAAAATATATAAATCAAATGTATTTTATATAATTTGATAATTGTGCATTAAATCGTGTTTTATTAAAATAAATTCTTTTACATAGTTATAATTTAAGATAATTAATGAATAATTAAAATATATATAAATCGCATTAGTATAATAAGATAACTCGCATATCAATTTTATATATAATAAGTCATTCCCAAACATACACATACTTTCAATCTTTGCATGTATGTGTGTGTATGTGTACACAACTAATAAAATTCACTAAGTTAATTTATGTTTTTTGTTGCATTTTTGTAAGTTTTTGGACATGATTGTCTTCTAATTTAATCCAATTTGAAAACTCATCAAAGGCTAAAAGGATAATTTTACTTAATTAATTATTCACTCACTTAATATTTTAAATACATTCATTAAATTTAATAATTATAATATTAAATGCATTTAAACTCAATATATTCCACCATTGTTTTTATTTATTAAGATTTTATTAAATGCAACATATTGTTAAAAAATATGCCATATCTACTTAAAAGTGAGAAAAAAAAACATATTTTTGTAAGAGAAGATGTTATATCTTGAAAAATTATATTAATGTACTTAGTTAACTTAAAAAATTAAAATTTATTCCATTAATAATTATTAAATTAAATTAAACAAATTATAAATTTTAATTTGTTAATTATAGAAAATAATAAATATTTGTAGTTAATACGAACAATGTCGAATAATATAACTAGTTCAAAAATAAAAGCAACAAAAAAAATTATATATAAAAAAATTCAAATATAAATTTCTTGAAAGTCGAAACATTACACGTGCTTGGCACATGGTCCAAAACATAGTATTCTATCCGTTTCTTAAAAATTATAACGTTTGTGTTTTTCAAACGTCCTATACAAATTGTAATTTTTTTTTTTAAAAGTTTAATAATATAAATTGTTTAAATTACATTTACTTTATCAAATATGGCTCATTGCTTCAATCATTACTCTCCTAGTTAAAATTATAATATTAATATTATATCCCACCACTTTAATTATTATTCCCCTTTTTAAAATTATAATATTATTACTTCAATAACTATTCCATTTTTAAAATTATAATATCAAACAATTTTTTTAAATTCTGCAAAAATTCAAAGTGTTGCGATATAAATAAGACGGATGGAGTATATAACAACAAAAACAAAATCCAAAAACCAAAAACAATAAAATATATATATGAATAAAAAAGTATGAT
>JAUMHB010069495.1:14022-33348 GCA_032359685.1 Pittosporum tobira | reverse complement strand
GCACAATACTTTTACAATCCTAATATTATAGTTATTAGGATGTTTTAAAAGCATTTTTACATCAAAATTCAAAATTTGATTTTTCGCCCACAATGGACACCCTTGCCGGGGCCCTGCCGCATGCTGATTTCTGGCGTACTGGTGGCAGTTATCACATATGTGGTTAACTAATGTATACAACAAAAGTTATAAGTAGCCAAAAGCTATTGGTTTAGTAAAGGAAGTGATAAAAGGATAAAGGAACTTTAGAAAAGACATCCGGTCACTAATTGAAAATTGTTTATGATTATTAGGAGTGCAAACAGAGGTGGGAGAAAGTTTAAAAACAACTCAATAAGCTAACAAGGAAAAACAAGACAAGTACATGATTTACTCTGTTTTCCTGAACATGTTGCATATCATTTAATGCATGGATTTGAGCATGATTGAGACGGGAAGACCGGTAATCCCCCGAGAATCTATGGCATGAAATCCTGTAGTACGGGCAGATCCTCGCTTGCGTTGTGCACACTCATTAGGAAAAAGGTAATGTACCCAGTCCGGACTGAGTGTTAGGACCGGGCAAAGGAAATAGCAAGAGAACGGATTGAATCAAGCATTGTGCATGTTGTTACATATTTTCATTGAATTTACTCAATTATTAATTCTTGCGAATTATGTACTTGCTGAGAGACACCCACTCACTCTTCCAAAATGTTTATTATTTTCAACTAGGTGGGGCCAAGACAAGCAACATAGAGGGGAGGATAGCACGTGTGATAGCCAGCCCACAAAAGGTAGTATTCTAGGGGTTACAACCTAACCAGCAATGCGTGTAGACTTGTGCGTTGTATTTATTAGGGTTTAATTTTCGCGAATGGTCTGTAATAATTAAAGTTAAGTTTCCCATTAATACTTATATGAGTACGCTATGCTATGAATGTATGTATAAAATTTGGGGATACCACGACACGATAGACTGGCATAACCTTAGATGCTCGGGTTTCCACCAGAGGTGAAAGGAGTAGAAACTCGAGTCGTCACACAACTTATTTTAGAATAGCTTATAGCTTATTTATTAACTAAAAGTTGTAAAAAAAACACTTATTGATCAATTTTCTCAGATAAACTGAAAATATTATTGCACTAAATCTATAATTTTTTTAAATGAGTTATAAACAAATACTTTTAAAATAATTTATTTTTAAAAATAAGTTATAATCAGTGAAAATAAGTTATTGTCGAATAAGCAAAGAAGAGAGAAATGACTTAAGTGTGAAGGTGTTTTTGAACTGAGGGATATGAAAGAAGTTACAAGAACATAAGATGAGATAAAAAATATCATTACATTTATTACTCCAAAAAAAAAATAAAATATTTTTTTAATTTTGAAATGGACCAAAAATAAAAACACTTATCTCTAATCTTAGACCGGAATGAGTATATCCCCAAGTTATGTTTGCATGACCCTTTTCGTCTAAATTTCCTTTGGATGATCCGATGTAGTCCTACAATGATGCAGTGGGATTTTTTATTTTTTTATTTTTTTTAAAACTTATTTTAGCAAAAATTCAAATGGGCTTTTCATTTATAAACATTAGAAATAGTGATAAAAGTAATGTTGAATATAAAATCTCTAGATTAATTGTTACACTGTGGATATAGGTATATAGAAGTGTTGGTAGGCGCACTTATTTCATAGAAAGAGAATTTAGTGTCAAAACGGTTATATTAATCAGTCTTAAAAAGAAATTACTTAATTTTAGACACATAATTTATTTACGTATTAAAGAAGTGCTTAAAATTTATTTAAAAATTAATGAGAACAAAATATGCAAATCTCTGTTGCTTATGATAAAATTTTCCAAGACCCGCCTCATGCCATCCAAGTAAAGTAGAAGGTAAAGAATGACTTACACTATAAATGCAATTTTAAAAGTCATGCTAATGCTTTCGAACACCATTGGTCTCAGATTAATTTTAACCTTGTACTTTTTAATACATCTAAAAAGTCTATATTTAATTATTAATTTTTTTTATATATATAATATTACTCTTTAAGTCTAATTTATATTGTCCTAATCACAAAATGTAAGCATGCTAAGAAAATATTGTTTTTTCTTTAAATTGTCCTAATTTTTGTCATGATTTTCCAATACTATCCATAACCTTCTTATTGAAAATTAGAAACATTTTTTTTGGAAATACAAAATTAATTTCTTCACTCAACTCTCTATTCACTTTTCTATAAAATAGGACAAATAAACTTGGATAAACTGAAAAAGAAATTATGATTGTATAAGTTGGATAAACTGAAAAAGAAATTGTGATTGAAATGATGAATTATTTTTGATAAAATAAATTAGAATATTACATTATTAAACTTTCTTAAAATAAAAATATTACAAAAATTATGAGATATCTTAAAAGAAAATTTGAATTATTTTATTTTAATTGATATCATAGTTAATATTATAAACTATATATAAAATACCACAACATACAGCGAATTAAATCGTCCTTTTTAAGGAAAAAAAGCAATTACAATAGAGTGATGTTTCGTAATTGTGGTAAAATCAAAAAATAAATAAAAATTTATTTGATGTATCTGTCGGAATACGGTTAGAGTTTTTTTTTATTTATTATTACAATAAAAGACATGCATATAAAATACTACTATGAGGAGTAATTTTGTTAGTGCATTTTTTCTTTGCCATCCTCATTTCCGGAGACCGAGTCCTACGCTCCTCTTGACCTTGTGGGTGCCCAAAAATGGATAGTGACCAAACACTTGTTCACATACCAACCAACCCTTTCCTTATATGGCCTCATTTGTAACATTCAAGCTCAAGCTCAAGCTCTACTCTCGATCATCTACTTAATTAATTGATTACCAATTAATCTAGTTTCATATAGTTAATTAATTTCCTGTTAATCCAGTACCATAATTAACCTAATGCAACCTGCAGCTAGCGGAGACGGGAAAGGTGGCGAGCACGGTGAGCTCAACGATGCCATCGGAGAAAACTACTCAGGAAAAGGTATTATCTCCCTTCCAAAATTATAAATAATTATTCTGTTTTGATGGATTTCGTAAGTTTGAGACATGCATGTTTCCTTTTGATATCATAGAAGAAGACCGGGATATTTCTACTTTCTTAAATATATCCATATATTAAATTTTATACATCTCTAAAAAAAAATCTTTTAAATTTTATACAAAAATTTTAACTGAACATCAATTTTTGAAGACCATTAATTTATCACTAATTTTCGAATATATGAGTATCATAAAGTGAATGGTCAACCATGCGTTTTGGAAAGGGCAGTCTCGCCTTTGATTCTATCCTATTTAACTTAATTTGTTCACCTCTTTTATGCATATTATAGTTTAACTTGCTAGCACGTTTATTTACGAAGCTTTATACCTTTAATTAGTGCATATATAATTCTCATGAATATATTACTTACCTTAACTGCTAAAGTTTATGCAAAATAGCTCAAAATCTCATTTGTTTGTAACATTGTCCATTGCATTGATACCAGAAACAACACAGGAAGAAGGTGTCATCACCATTGGTGAAGCGCTTGAAGCTACGGCTTTAACGTCAGGAAACAGACCGGTGGATTACAGCGATGCAGCTGCAATACAAGCAGCAGAAGTCAGAGCAACAGGCCGGACCAACATTGTCCCTGGCGGTGTCGCCGCTGCAGCCCAATCAGCAGCAACCCGAAACGCTCGGATTACGAACGAACAGGAGAAAACTAAATTGGGTGACATTCTCTCCGTAAGTGTTTATTCGTAAATGTAACAATTTTCACAAAATCTAGCTGCAGCTGAATATTAATTTGCCTTCCGGAGTAACTTACAAACTTATAAAATTTGAATCAAAAACCAAATATTGAGCTATTTGAGATTTCGATTATTCAAGCTAATAAATTGTAAAATTGGTCAAGATAAGTTTTTATCAGAATCGACATGCAACACTCCTCTATGCAAGTGTAAGATTTTCTTATAATCACTGCCAGAAATCCATTTTGGTTTCGGACTTTGCATAGTTGTATATGGTTAGGTTAATGTTCTTACTGGTAAAAGTTTTTCACTAAATTAATGTTGATAGGGTGCGACTGCAAAGTTACCATCAGATAAAGCAGTGACACGTCGAGATGCTGAGGGAGTTATTGGTGCAGAATTGAGGAACGATCCAAACCTTAGCACACATCCCAGAGGTGTTGCAGCATCTTTGGCTGTAGCTGCTAGGCTTAACCAGAGCAGACAGAATCAAGAGAACACCTAATTTGCATGCCCCAAAATGTACAACATATTTCAATGTTGTTTGTTTGGTCTCACTTCTCTGGCAAGAGAGAGAGCCAACATCATGCGGCATTATTTTTGAGTTATCACAAGAAACAATATTATTTTTTTGGGTGGATTTTACCATGAGTTCCTTTATATTTACATCAACCCTATGTCGTGTAAACCCTTTTATTTACTCTCTTCATTCCAAAATAAAAGATATTTTAGAAAATGATCGTCTCTGGTGGTGTCCGCAATATCATCATCTGCGTAACTTTATGGGTAAATTTTGGAATAGAAATCTCTCTCCATTTTGCAAAGGACCAAGTGAAAATAACTATGGCCGATTTTGTAAAATAGAAAATGTCAAACAATTTAACCAGAGCCAAAAATAAATAAGAGTATGATCTATGTGACAAGGGAATTTAAACACAATTCATGCTAACATTATAAGAACCATACCATAAATGAACAGGAGTGACAGGAGTGAGTGAGCAATAATGCCCAATATCGCTCTACGGGGGTTTAAAGACCTAAAAGTTTGTCCAAACTCCCATTATGTTTTTCAAACTCAGTTTCATATGTGAAATATAATAATAGATTCTCCAAATTCAAAACTACAGTACCCTAAAAATTAATTAGCTCAATATACTTGGTTTTTTAATATTTTACATACGCCCATTTATAAATATATACATACTTACAAGTGGACAATTTCATAAGTCTGGCTATGTCTCTAGCTCTTCGCATGGAGGCAATAACAAATAGGTGAAATGATAAACACACGAATGAATATACAAAAATAATACACTTCAAGAAACAAAATGACAAATTTTAAAAATGTTTGTGACCACAATCTCTTCAATATTTATAATAAAATAACAAATTAAGAATATCACTTCACTTTATAATACTCAAATAAAAATATAATAAAAATATCTAATTTCGGAATGAATGTAATATGTTATCCACCTAGTAGAAAATGATTTAAGAAACTAATCCAGCTAGAAAAAATTAAGTGTCCGATATTGTGTACTTCTAAAAAGCGATAGCCTTTGTTGAAGGAGGCTAATTCTGATCGCTCAGAGTCCTTGCGAGAAGGCCACAGTTTTGCAACATTAAGCACCCTGTAAGGAGAGTACATAACCTGATTGACAGGGACTTATATTATAGATCAATCCAAATTATTCCTAGAAGACATGTTTATTAGTCGTACCATTTGAGCCTCATTGTTAACCAACTTTAATAGGTAATTTAGGTGTTTTGTATGTGTAAACAGAGTTGACTTCTAGCATCACTTAGACAATGCTTCAATTTAAGGGTAACACTAAAAGTAGACACACTTTCCTGATAAGGCTCTATGCATTCACCATTTTAACCGTATATCCCAAGATACTGCATAAATGAACAAGTCTGTAGTCTTCAACATTCATACAAATCAGTTCGTATTTCAGATAAAAAGGGCTGTACAAAGTTTGCTCAACAGTAAGTGGCCAGATTACCCCCAAAAAACAAAACAAAAAAAGGAGGCCTATATGTGAAAAAATAAAATGATCAACTGTGAGCTAAATGCTATCAATACAACAAAGCAGGAATTTTCTGTTGGGACCATGGATAATTTCAGAGGCAGTAACTAATGCACATTGGAGGAAGTAAAAAAGAAAATTCCTCGCAATAAGACTCACATGGACAAATAAAGGTTGGCTTGCATTGGTCAACTGGCTGAAGTAATACTCTGCAGTGCGAGTTCCTTTGTGATCAATCTAAGTAATACTTGCACCAGTTCTCTTACTCTGCCTTCCCTGCAATGTCATTCAGAAGGTCATTAAGTTACATGAAATGTTACAGTAATTGTGTAAATAAGCAAATTAATAGCATAAACACCAAAATAACATAAGCTCCCAACTGTCGAAAGAAAGATTCGTGTAAAATGAAAATCATTATATTGTTACCAGCTATTTCCCATGGCAAGAATATCACAACCTCAAAAATGAGATAAGATATACTACACAAGTTCCAAAAAAAAGAGGAGACACATTTTGACTTTATGCAGTCAACATTATAATTGTTGACATGTGATTTTTACGAACACAGGCTATTGTCTTCTAATTACCTATCAAACACAGATCATCCCTAACCTTTGGCCTACGTTATTAACCATCCAACACCTAAAACTACCCCACCATCCCATAAAACATGCAACATGTTTTCACAGTTGTGTGACACAGATTCTAAGATACATGAAAAGTATATGAGAATAATATATATGCTAGTTTACATAAATGTTGATATAAATAATGTATTTTCCACGCATCTTAAACTCCGTGCCACATAATCGTCAACACATGTTGCATGTTTTATGGGATGGATAGAGTATAAAATAGAGTTGTCCAAAACATTCCTGCACAATTTTTCTTAAAAGTCCTGCAACAGGTTACTTAAAAAGCCCACTTTCCATAAGATTATCTACTTGGTTAAAAACTGGACCTTAGAAGCTTTTCTAAAAGGTAACCTACAAGGAAACTTAAGAGGTATCATTCATCAATTTTTTTAATAGCAAAGATTCCTTTCTCCACCATTGGCTTCAGTCGGTGGTTTCATCAATTTACTACACCACAAATGAGTCGAAAAGTTCGGTTTCAGGATTTTCACCTGACGGTTGTTTAGTTTAATCTCATCTTCGTACTACAAACATACTCCCTCTTTTCCACGTTGATAATCTCTCCTTCAAAGTCAAGCTTTTAAAGTGAAACTTCAAATACCCAAAAATTTATTAGTTATTACCATAGTTGTCAAATCATGAATCGTATCGTGTATCGAAATCCTCGAATCGTATGCTGAATCATATCGTCAGATATAGAAACAAAAACAAACCACATTGTTATATATCTAAACATATAGAAACTTCACTTTATTAGACAATAAACCATAAACATATAGAACTCATAATGAAGCTGAGTCCAAAATTACAAAGTGGAGAGCAAAAGTCAATCCAAACTTATAGGGAACTTATAAAGCGTCTTTAGACTTATCATACAGAGCTCCTAAACACCTCTTCCACTCGGAAAAGAGCTTTAATATTTTTGAAGTCTTATAAGGAGCATAGTAACTTTAAAATGTATATTGACCATATCATAAATTGTATTGTATCGTAAGATACGCATCGCATATCATACGATACATAATACGTATTGTAAGATATGGTGCAATTTAAGTTACGCCTTGCGATGCGTATCGAATTCGTCCTGTATCATATCGTATCGAATCGTAAGATACGTATCGCATATCATAAGATTTTGACAACTATGGTTATTAAACATCTACATTTTGATGGAGGTAATTAGGTAAATTGGGAACCCCAGCAGAATACATGGCTTAAATTATCAAATCTGACTTCTTATTGGGAGGACTCTGGAAACAAAAGGACTCCTAAATAGCCCAAAAGGAGTAGTTGCTAAGAAAAGAAACATCTCTCCACTTCACTTCATCTTAAAATTCATTCAATTTATTTGAGTTTCTTAGTGTGCTGACCGTATTCGTACTAAGTGAAAAGTCCAAGCTATTCTCTTATATATAAATATACCTCATAGGTGGTCATCTTCAATCAAAAAATTAGAAGAAATAGCGATTGATGAAATATTCGGCCTAATGTTTAATCTTGTAAACATCCATCAACATATAACAATCCATAGGCTTCAATATCATTTCAAGACTATTAAATATTATATTGTCTACGGTAGATGTTAGTATGCTAAAACAAATGGAAGACTAGGAAAAAAGGTAAGAACAATAGGAGACCAACAGACCTAAGTATTGCAAAAATGTATATGACAATTAATAGCCTTCAAAGTCGTATCCAGACTATCAATTACTATCACAATGATAAATACAAGTATAATAGTTTTATTGTTTAACTGAAGTAAACTTACCTTGATATGACGAGCTCACAGAATGATGGAAAAAGAACAAGCAAATGTGGACGTTTCCCATTGTTCTCCTCTGAAAGCCCAGCCTTCAAATACGGATGTAAGGGAAGAACAGATGCTGTGTCTGGGTGAATAACGAAGCGGGCCAACTCTTGGAGGATAAATATGATTTCTTCCACTCTTGCTTGCGGCAAACGACGTTCACCTGCAAATTAGAATTGGATGGTTCAGAATGTAACTTAGTAGGAGAAAGAACTCAGAGCTATAAAGTTTCTAGAAATAGATTTAATAAATTAAAAATCTACACACACCTAAGTCGTTCTCGTCTGTCAGAAATTTTTTCAATATGAATTCACATCTCATCATCAATATCATGATGGAAATTTTGCTAACTTCAGATAGAGTCGAGTTCCAGTCACTAGCTTTAAAGTTGTAACTGCGAAGACATTGTTTTCAAGTTAGCAAAGTATATGAAATTATATAAGAGATACTCCCTCATTTCCAAATTATAAGAGCACTTGTCTTTGTAAATATTTACAATAATTCTTTGAATAAACATAGTTGAAACTCCCTTCGCTGCCAAAAGAATGAGTAAAATACCAAAAAGATTGTCCATAAATGTGTGTAAAATGTACTTGACTCATTATTTTGGGGACGAATCTGGCACATGCCACGAGTAAAAATTAAAGGTTACAAGTTATGTACATAATGATTACCTGCTCAGTGAGAATAACTTATTCAAGCAAGTCAGGGAGAATCTGCTACAGTGCAATGGCATAAGTTCCACAGTTTCAACTGGCAAGGAAGATGTACGTGATGCGCATCGGTCCAGGGTGGTAATTAGTCTTTGCAAAATCTGAAAATATGAATGTTCTTAAATTATCATACTAAACGTAGCATCGATGATAAGAAAACAAATAGATTTTAAGCTTTATATATGAAGAATTTTCCCAGAAATATAAAACCATCCAGGACAGACTGGAAAGAGGCCAAATGCACCAAATTATTATCTGGATTGTTACTTATAAGCAGGACAGACTGGAAAGAGGCCAAATGCACCAAATACAAAACTTTTGGCCCAAATTACGTCTACAAAGTTCTTTTTCTCCAGCAGCTCAATCCAGCTTAGGAAATACTCAGTCATTATACCAATTTGTTAAGAGCCTTCAAAATTATTGCAGTCTCTAAGAAATATATTCAGAACTGGTTTTCTTTATTGCACATTCGGGCAATAAAAATTGTTGCAGTCTCTACATAACTATGCATATCTTATCTAGTACTCCCTCTGTCCAATTTATGTTGTCCTAATTTTTTGACTATATTCGACACAAATTTTAGGATGCTTAAAAAACATAGCTATACATTTTTTTTTGCATATATTAAATCTATTGAAAAGTATAACATCTAAATATATTAAGCATACAAAAATATGTTTAAAATATAATATACAAATATGTTTTTAAAGCCATCTTAAAATTTGTGCCGAACATAGTCAAAAAATTAGGACAATATAAGTTGAATGGAGGGAGTAATAATCATGATATGAAGAAAATTACGTCAAGAGGTGCATCCAGCTGTGACTTAAGAATCTTGTCTCCCAGAACGTCTAGGATATTCATTTCAAGCAACTCATCAGCCTTAAGTGATGCTACCGACAGAGAATTGGAAGGAAGGGCACGACCACAATAACCGACTAGAAATATCTCATAAACATCTGCAACTTCTTTCCAGATACGTATTCTTGCAGGCCTACTGATTGTTACTTCAGGCCCATAGTTTGGTAATTTGCTGACATCATCGACCAGAATGCGGTTGAAGCCTTCAACTGCTGATCGCCAAAGTGCACCATCAGGACTGTCTCTTCTTGTCATCATGCATCTATAAAGGACGAAGCTTATCATTTCAGGACCCCAAATGATGCAAAAAAATGATCCTTATTTCAACAAATTAATGAAATTGTAACAGTCTACACTTGGTAAGAACCACGCAGTTGTTGGACCCACCTTCCCAGACTTCTAACAATATCAGGGAATATATTGTACTTTTCTGCAGGTGGGGCCTGTATGAAAAGATCTACCAGCACAGGAACAAGCTTCTCTGCAAACAGATGTTGTGAGAGGCCCTCGAGCGTAGATATGGTCGAGGCAAAGCTCTGAGATGAATCTTGTAATCTATTTGGGGGAATCAAAGCATTCCCATTAGGGACTTGACTCGTCTTCTTAGTGCCTGCAAACATTATGATGCTAAAATTCAATTTTTGTTTGTGTAAAGTAGAAAATGTAGTTCAGGTACCACGTTCAATACCAGGAGTATGGGGCCTAGTGTTTGCTTGCTCAGCTTCATCTCCCTCATTCTGTTGGGATTCGGATCTTGGAAGATATTCCAAAAGCTTCTGAAGGAAGAGGAACCACATTGACAAAAGGTGTTTAGGTGGGCCCAACAGTGGCAAGATTTCCAACACTGTTCGTTGCATTGGGGGAACATGTCCCTGTAGAAAGGAAAACAGAATATTAGTACAGATGATTTTATGGGGAATATCCCAAAATGCTCCACCTTTTACTTTAAGAGACATAGTTAGAAATAAGATTCTGAAAACCTTAAAGCAAGATGAAAACGGGGAAAGGATAAAAAAAATTAGAAAGAAGTAACTTACAAATTCAGCTTCAAAGTTCTGATTTGCAATCTTGCCTTCTTTGATTGTGGAATCTATGACACATAGCAACTGAGTATACATGCCAACGTCAAACATATCTTGTGCTTGCACAAATATTTCACCTGTAGAAGTTGAAGCAACACATAAAAACATAAGAGCTCAGAATGCAGTTTCATTACTCAATTGATTTAAGTAGTCATATATTTAACATTGAAGACTAACACTTGGTCATAATTTAAGTAACTTGGACGTATTACCAAGACCATGTATAATCTCCTGCTTTGCCTTAACCGCTGCATTACCACTGTAGTTTGTTGACTTTAGAAGAACAAACTCATAGACATCAAGTACTGATTTTAGGTACGGCATCGGCAAATTTCCCTGTTTCACACTCGTTTATTTAGGAGAGTAGCTTATATAAGTTCAAGTTCTATGCTGATAGAATCAGAAAATTAATTCTTCTGCCAGTCAACATAAATGATACCGATAGATTTCCAAATAAAGTATAAAATTTACCTTGGGAGAATGCGAAATAACTGTTGATTGTAAGCAGTTTATCGCTGCAAGAGCAACCTCTTTCTTACCATTTAGAATGCTGTTCTTAACAAAAAGAAGTAAAGTCTCCCATCCTGCATCCATTAAGCACCACCATAGTTGTAGCTGAGCCAATTCTCTTAAAAGGAAATACCTCAGGGATATAAATAGAAATATGAACTTACCAGACCAGAAATTGGTTAAAGTTCTAAGAAAAGGAAAGAATGAACGCAATATTCGTGATATTCCACCTAGCACTAGCACAATTGTCTCATCCCACTGTTTTTGAGCCGTGTTACGACTGGAAATTCATTGAAAATAGAATAAATTCAATGTAATTGCCTAATTGGATAAGCACCAAAGGGCAAAAAGGAGAAAAAATAGTGTTCATTAGGAAGGAAATTATACCTATGATGAATGAGCATATGGACTGCTTTCCCTCTGCGTGTCCCAAGTTCTTTGCCTTGCCATTCATCTTTTGAAGATGTTGCAGCCTAATATCAGATGGGAAAAAAAATTAATTAATTAATTAATTAATTAAATTGAAGGAAGAAAAGGAGTAAAGACAACAATTAATGTAATTCTAGAGTCGCAGCAACTAACCATGTGTGAAGCACGATCTAGTGTAGGGAAAACATAATTCCATAGACAGTCCTCCCACATACTCTTGGAGAGCTTTTGTCCATGACTTCCAAGTGTCTGGAAAAGTGTGCGAACGGCTGAGTTCCTAACCTAAAATTTGAACAAGCCAGTAATATCAGAAGGGTTTCCATATCACTAGCAGTAAAAGCACTAATTAATTCTACTCTTCCTCTTTGATTTTTCCTAATTTCATTTTTTTTTTGGGGTGGGCCTACCTCTGGCCTCTCGTCAGCTCCCAGAGTTTGAAGTATTGAGAAAACTGAAAATAGCAGCTTGTCATGATCAACTATATTCCGAGCTCCTATAGTGTTTTCAGCCAGAAGAAAAAAGTGAATATCTTTTTACAAGTCTATTGCAAATCAAATTGATGAAATAATATCTCCAGATCGAACCTATATCCTGCTCTATCGGCCCACCGAGAAGCCCCTTTGCAATAAAATCAGTTGATGTCCATAAAAGTCCTACAGCAGTCAAACTTATATTCAACTCGGTCTTTTGAGCACTGTATGCCCCCGTAACCTCGATACATCTGCAACAGTAAGAAGCCTAAATGCATGAAATAGGAAGAGGAAAACAGTAATGAGAAAAGAAAAATTATGGTCTTAAAATCAAAAAACATCTCAGGATACACACATTCTATCAATTGGAGAAATTATAGGATTCCAATTCGACAAATACTTGGACCCTTCGATAAATTTTTTTAACAACATTCATAATTCTACTATGAGCTTCTTATTTATGTGATAATAATGTGAGTAGTGCTCAAAAAGTATAGATTTCAACGGTGAAAACAACAATGTAGTCCAGATATATAACGAGAAATTAAGCAATAGGTAACAAGAACAGAGTTAACGCTTATAATGAAACCTACATATGAAGGCAGTCAGCAGGGATAGTCGAGAGTCCATCATTCATGATGACACGTAGGCTCTACAAAAAAAGAATTTAAAGTCCGATTAAATCTAAAATAATATAGGTATACAGTTACATTTTGCAACTGGTAACATTACTGAACTACATTAGTCTAACAAATACAATATATCATGAAAATGTAGCATGCCATTTTTTTTTTTGGGATAAATATTTAATTTTATAAAGAAACTCGTTGAAGTTTCACATGTTTTGTTTTCCTAACCTGGAATCCAAGGGTGACTAGATCCTTCTCCGATGCATCAGCCACAGACCTAACAGAACAGAGTAAACACGGAATATTCAGCCAAATAAACACGAGGAATGGAAAGCAAGCAAACAACTATACCGTAAAATTCACCTTAGCATTTCAAGAATATTAGTCCAACTATAACGCAGCTTCTCTCCATTCCTCTGAAAAAAAAAAGGAAAGGTAATTTGAGTTCGTAAGAAGGGGTAGTTTGCTACTAATATACAATCCTCAAATAACTCTTAATGGTCCAGGGTTGCTAAAAGGAGAAATAAATAAATCACCTCTAACACATGCAGCAGAATTTTCAGAGCTCCAGAGCGAACATCAATACTTTGAGTTGAAAAATAGAGGACCTTTAATGGAGATACGACAGCAGATTCGAGTGATTCAAAGTCTGTAAACATGGTCTCTATCTGGAGAGAGAGCGCGACAGAGAAGCAAGATTAATGCATGGTGAAAAATATGTTGGCAATGTAAATTAAAAGAGGTAAAAAAATTCCCACGTTTTCAGACAGCGGAGCATGTGGTTTTGCGGATGCATACTCCTGAAACTGATCTGAACCTAAAACTGCACAAATTGATTGATCCAGTGCATCAAGTGCCATATTTCGTAAATGCTGATTAGAACTATCGGCAAGCTGCAGAAAATATTGTAATGTTAAGATGTCTGTAAATGGTGGAAGCATCACATAGTAAAGACTACAGAGTGATGATAAATGTGATCACCTCAAGAAAATGGCCAACAACTTCATTCCACAGTGGCTCCACCCCTAATCCACCAAATAAATATTCAAAATTAGGGAACCACCTATTTATGTTTGAAAGATAACATGATAAACACATCCTAGCTACATGTTGCAAATTTGAAGCAGCTCCACACAAAAAACATCATTTTAAAGGCATAGTTTGTGTGCCACATTTTCACCAAAAAGTTTGAGTGCTATGAACTTATATATGTACTTCTATATTTTATTTGTTTTATAGATTATCATTTTTATTTATAAGGTCGTACTTGGCACGACAAGTGGGTGAATGCTTGATCTCGGGTTCAAGTCACAGAAACAGCCTCTCTATTAGCTATAAACAGAAGTAAGGCTGCACATATCTGACCCTCCTGACCCTGCTCCTTGTAGGACCATTGTGCACTTGGTACGAACCTTTTATCATTATAATTTTACTTTTATTGTTTGCGGGAGGTAAATGATTGCCGACATTTATTTGAAAGCAATCACATACAATTTTGCATCACATGGGGTACCTTATGCGTTACATGGGCCCTAAAAAGCATTGCATGTGATCCAATGTCTGACACAACTACAGAAATAAAGAAATTGTCTGCAGTCACTAATGTCCGTTCTCACTTCTTTTTATAGTTTTATCTATTTTAAGGTATGCTTTATTCTTTATTTAGACGTGCTTTATTTCTTTTTATTTTCTGTTTTTTTATTCTTATTATTTTATCACATACCCTGCTATTTACGGGAGTCTTGTGCACTAGGCAACACTTTTTTTTTTATTCTTCATTTCATATTTTCTATTTATCTGTTACATCTTCTCTTTTTCTCTTTGCCTCTCCTTTTACTCTTTGAGATTCACTGTCCACCTACCGCAACTAGGGCACAGTTAAGTTTAGTATTGTTTGAAATGACGTTTGAAAATCAATAAGCTAAATACACAAAACAAAACATCTTAAAAACATCTTAAAGACGACATAGAAAATACAAAAACAGAAATAAAGGAAAAATAAAATGCTAGCAGGTAGCAACCCAACAGTCAATACCCAAGTTATTTAAAAAAAATCTATTAACATTATCTAGACAGTTCTTGAAAATAACAAAGGCTCCTTGACTAAACAAGTTAGTAATGTACAATTTATATTGAACATGAGTACTGGTGTTCAAACCTGAGCACTTATCTAAAAGAGATTAAGCATACTATGCAAACAAAATTTTTAGACTCTACCAGCAGATCTGCGGAGGTATGAGATATTTGGTATTGCTAATACTCTAATCCAACCGAAATGCTGCTTGTGTTTTATAAGTATCTTCACTAGTGCATATAGTAAATTTATGTGTCTAATTTTACACCAATGAGATCTCAGCTTGCCCAACTCCAACATAAAGATGTATAACCCATAATCCAGTTTTTTGGGTAGGAGCAGGAACAGACCTAAGTGGCATTATGTTGCAGAAAAGAGTTTTCATAGTTCCCAGAAGGGAATCGATAAATGCACCAGGAAAATTGTTAAATATACCAATAGGGCCCACAATTAACCCACTGCAGTAGAATAAAGATAAGATTGTAATACCTACTGCCCTACTGGTGGATTTAACAATTTTCCTTGTGGATTTATCAGTTCCCTTCTCAAAACCATAACCTTATGGTTGGCAGCTAGTCTTTGCCACCTTACCATGCAGACAATAGAAACAAATAGAAGATACGAAACTTATGCATAGTACGTACTATGAAGATTACTAACAAGAATAGAAATCATTCTTTCCACCGCAAAACTTATGCTTCCAATTTTTTGACTTGATGCTTGTCCAAAGCCACCTAAAGTTCCAGCCACGCATTGATGCGACAGCTGTCGTAGTGCAGACAGAAGTGATTTAACCGCAGATACATGCATCAGTGCTGAGCTCTCAAATAGCTTCACGATTAAAAATAAAACCACAGTTAGCTCCATATGGAGTATTAGTTTGAATTGAACAAAGCTAATCATACTAAGAAACAAGAACAACTCACCTGTGAATTTAAAGATGAGAGAATGTTGAAGTCACTATATTGACTTGATGACTCTCTAGTAAGTTTTACACCAGCTGCAGAGACCTCCTGCATGAAGCAAATCAATTTTATATTTATTTAAATTACAAAACAAAAGTACAGACAAACTCCCAACCTCAAAGAAATCTTGCAAAACGAAAATGTGGAACATCCCTTGACGAACAAACTGTGTCTAAATTTGTGATTGTAAACTGAACTGTTTAAAATTAAATTTAGAACATCCAAGATAACCTGTGTTGTTGCATGTGGAGAATGGATTGCTCGATCAAGAGCTGCCAGAGTATCCAACACCTACAATTTTCCACAGCAACAATTTTAGGAATAAATTTCACCAAATAATATATATGTTTGAAAAGTACAACAACCTACCAGAACCCAAGAAGGACCCAAGACATTGTATAATCGATGAGCTATATTGAAGAGAGTCCTCAGTGCCTGAGTTGCATTACAGTAGACAATCAAATATGTCACTGGTACAGAAAAATTTTAAAACGAGAAAGGAATATTGAGGGAGAAAGAAGAGAAGAGGAAGGTCCGGGAGGAACACTTTTACCAATCAAATAAACCAGCTTTTGTGCACTTATACCTGGTTTATAATTTCTAATTCATACAGCTTGTAATAACTTTCTGTGCAAATATATCGTAGAACCAACCATTGGATCAATATCTCATCAGAGAGATAGATATGATGTCAAAGCTTCAACTTGTTTATATTAGACTGTTGTACTTCAGTAAACATAACAGTAATTATACAGTTAATTATGTAATGAAAGAAAAATCCAACAGTAGGCTATAAAATAAGGTTATAAGAATCACTCAGACAATTATTGAGAGGTGTAATTATGAGAAGCTTTACACCAGGTATAAGTACATCCCTTACCCATTTAAAGATATATAACAAGAACAAAGAACCAGCCAAGTACCTGTACATTTTTAGGAGTAAGGACAACAGTATCCCTTTGCTCAACTAATATTTCTGTTCGTTTTGACCCGGGGGATAGCAAAACACTGTGGGAAAAAATAGTTAAGCCAACGTCTAAACTCTATTGAACAGCTAAAGGTTGAATATTTAGACTATGAATAGAAACTGATAGAATTAAAAATGAAAAGAAGCAACTACATCAAATCAAAATCAAACACAAAACAATTAGATGAGCATTTCCCAGATTCTCACAATATTGGATATAGAAAAGAATGAGACTGCCAATAACATTATATGAAGAGTCCTAGACAGCATGTACCTCTTCTTTTCAGCTTCGTTGGGTATATTGATTGTGAATTTGCAAAGAGATGCTAGAAAAGAATTTAAAGGTTCTACAGCATGAAGAACCCCACATGCCTGTGAAACATACATTCATAATAAATTAGTAAGTATAGAAAATAACAGTTTAAATCGTAGTTAAGAGCAGCTACATGTGGCTATTTATAACATCAACAATGCTAGACTAGAATGGTAAAACTATTTAAGGGAGAGAGTTTCTCACTAATCATAGGAAAACTCAACAGTTTTACCGCAATGACAAGCACAATAATATTGCAAGTCATTGAGGTGAAATTACAATTACCTGAGTGAATGCCTGATAACCTTTTAGCATCTCCAATACAATAGCCTCTCCCTGTGACCTTCAAAACAAAATACATATATCAGAAAGAGAGAAATTGGGAATTTATTTAATTATATATATCCATAGATGACAACTTAGCATACTTCGTCAATATCAAAGACAAAGCATCAAGTATGGTCAACCACATTGAATCAACCATCGACATGCAAAGAACTGCAGTTTTCCCTGTACACTTTGCACGTGGATCAGAATCACATCTGGGAGACTCTAGCTGGTTTCTCCAAGAGACAGACAAGCATAACAAGCAATAAGTCATTGGACATGTTACCTTATAATAAGGCATAGCTAACGGAAATAAGAACATACATAGACCATAGTTATCAGAACCGGACAGGACCGAGGGGTTTAACCACTGGTTAAACCGGTTGAACAACTGAACCAATGCCTCGACTAGTTCAATGTGCAGTCTGATTTTGATAACTATGATATGCTGTCATGCTCTTTACCTCACCGACATCCACCGCCTCGTCTGTCAAGGTAGCCACTGTAAAAACAACCCCCAACAAACCCTCGATTGCCAAAGTTATTGCATGGGCTTCACTTGCTACCAAGACAGCAGCATTCGATGCATCGTTGTCTAAACTCCACTCGATCCCTGCCAAATGTAGGGTGTTATGTTGTCTGACCAAAGAACAGTGCCATAAATGTTTGACAATTATCACAATTCATCACACAATGAAATCTAAACATATGGATGAATATTACGAGCAATGAAATCTAATAATCAGTGCCAAAAGTAACAAGTTTATTACCTTTAGCTTTACTGCTAAACATTCCTGCAACAGCTGCCAAGCTCTCATCGCATGTTTCTTGAAACTAAAATATTAACATTGATCAATTTTTCTCTATGGGTACAAAACCAAGTAATTTTATGATATTTCTTTGTTTTTTGATAAGTAACCAATTAAGTTTATGATAGTAAGGAGGCATTAGAAAAATATTCCAATTAAGAAACCTAGTGTAAACAAACTATTTATATCAAGATAGCATAGTCAAGTAAACACTGAGAATTTTAGCACCCTACCCAGCCATAAATTTTCTTAAGGAATTAAGAGAACAAGAAATCTAAGAAACCCATATCTCCAATGAAGCCAAACATCTACTATACAACAAACAGAGTATATTTTCAATATAGGACCACAATTAGCAGGTGATAAATACTAACAGAAGATAAATATAATACTCTAGCAGTAATACATGAAGTTGAATCGATAGCCTCAAAGACTGTAAAATATGACTCTTCATAAAATTTGAACTAAGCAGAGGAGATATAATTTAAACATAACTAAGGAGGCATATGGTTCACCTGTACACTTGAAACTACCCGGGCAAGAGCTTTCACCATACCCTCAACAACATTTGTGTTCTTGGGATGCCTACAACAGAAGCAACACTTAATACCTTAAGCATATATATGTGTATTTACCAATAAAAAGGAGATACAACAGGATGGAGATTTTTTCTTCTTCACATTGACAACACAGAACAGACATATACTTCACATCAACCGAAAAAATATAGTAACAGAGTTAATTAGCTTACAAGTCAAAATTCTGGAAAAGAATTCTCAGGGTGCGTGCTTCCACACAAAAACCCTGTCAATTTGTACAATTACTGATTATTAGATAAAAGTTTTTGTAAAATGCCACCTCTGTAATGAATGAGTCAATAATGTGTGTGTGACCGCGTGCACGTGCACGTGTGCGTGTGCATGTGTGTGCATG
>JAUMHB010069495.1:0-13922 GCA_032359685.1 Pittosporum tobira | reverse complement strand
GTGTGCATGTGTGTGCATGCGCGTGTAATTTTCTGCACCAAGGTTAGCAGAGTTACCCTCAAGATTTCAAGTACAAGAATGCGATGCCATAGCGGCAGATCTAGAGATATGACCCTCACTAACATGCTGAGGAATACCTGCATCCAAAGAACCCATAGATAGGGACAATATATCATAAGAATCCAGATATATAATTAGCTAAAAAAACTAATAAGAAATAAAAGGCCATACCTCAGTTTCCATGATAAGGGATGAACTGTAATGCCTAATTATATGGGCAACTGATCGCAAGACTAGGCGACGGAAATAAGGCTCCCCTGCTTCTCCTTCAAGCTGATTAATCAAACATATCACAAGACAGAACTACAGGAAGATTCTTATCAACAAAGCAAATCACACTCCGACAGGAAAAAAATTTATCTGATAAAACCACAGAGAATCACCTCGGTGTTGGTACGAAGTGAAGTCATTAGAAGTGAACAAATCTGGTGACGTAAGACCTGTAGAATTTCCATATAGTTTTTTCTTACTATGTGAATAATAATAAAATAAATAGCAGAAGGACCAAAACTGATAAAATTTCTCAAAACAACTCCATTTCAAATCACCTGTTCGTATGGAAGCAAAGTTCTGAACACTACAACATAGTTGGACAAAATGAACCTGAAGAATCACCAAATAACAAGAAAGTTTTAAACTAAGATATCTTAAGAAAATTCAATGTTACCAGAGAACACCTTTACACTAACAAGCACGTCCCTATGATTATTTTCACTCATTTGATAATCCTTTCATTTCGATTCAAAAGGAAAAAAAGTGAAATCATTTTCACAACTGGGGACAGATAACATCAAGGTTTTTTTCAAGTCACATATAACCAACCACTTTGCTCGAGTCCAAACTTGATTCTAATCACCTAATGCCAAAGAATTAGGATTCGATGTGAACTGCCATGGTCATTTGTCCATTAGGGATAAGTTCTTAGATACTACATTCCCCAAGCCTAGAACACACACCTAATACGTATACATGTACATGTACATGTATACATATCTATATATGTATATATATATAGTCTGTTTGGTTCTGATTATTTCAAGTGATTATAGTTTTTTAAAAGCTATAATCACTTCAAAGTTCTGTTTGTTTCAACTTATTCAATAAGTTGCTTTTAGATTGCATAAACTTCATTTGTGGCGTAACGTTATGGTTGTTCCCTCGACTGACCAAGAAAATTTCAAGAGGCATCTTCCATTCATATCGATTTGGCTACTAAAGTACATAATAATCACTTCTAAAAAGCTACGTTTCAGAAACTTATTCAATAATCACTTATTCAGAAACTACACCAAACAGAACTAACCACTTATTCAATAATCTGATTATTAAATAATCTATAATATGTTTTCAAATAAGTTGTACCAAACGAGCCCATAGATACTACATTTCCCAGGCCTAGAACACACACCTAATATATGTACATATACAAGTACATGTACATGTACATTTATATATATATATATATATATATACACATATATATATAGATATATGCAGAACATACAGACTCTAAAATTTCAAGGGAATTAACGCTCATAACTTGACAATATTAAATAATCTATAATTTGTTTTCAAATAAGTTGCACCAAACGAGCCCATAGATACTACATTTCCCAGGCCTAGAACACACACCTAATAGATAGATAGATAGATAGATAGATAGATAGATAGATAGATAGATAGATAGATATATGCACCACATCCAGACTTTAAAATTTCAAGGGATTAACACTCATAGCTTGACAAAGCAGAGGGAAAAAGACCAAACATTTTCATCATGAAAGTTAGTAATATAAATTACACACATTCAGAATGATGCAAATTCCTGGGAATATAACAATATAGATGACAAAGACAGATTTCTAACTCGAGTATATCCAGTGCAAAAGTCCGTTGTATTGAACTGATACGCAACCAAACTGCCTGTAAGATAAAGAGGTCTTGTCATTTATCATAGAATATATCAGTATATATGAAGCAAATAAGGAGAAACCATCCACTAATTCCAAATAAGCACATACAGATCCACCTGCAGCCAGAGCTGTCAGGTCCTCGAGCAACCGCAGTCCTAACTTTCCAGATTTAGTCAGGTTATCCCGCTTCATTGACGGGCCACCAGATATATATTCTTGCTCCAACGACCTGTTTAAGAATCAGTTAAGTGGGTGTAGTCATGGAATTAAGTGGAGAAATTAGCCAAATCACCATGATAGTACTTACTCTAAGCGATTAATACTGCGATTAACATCGCTGGTAACCGAATTAGATCGAGAAATGTATCCTCCAGAGCCAAACTTGCCAGCAGGAAGCGACTCGGCAGAAACCACATGATCAAAAATCAATGCTACTGATTGCCTAAAAGTTGCAGCAGCAGTACTATTCATAATTTACATGAAAAAGTGATAATATTTGTTAGAGGGATTAGAGAAAACCGAAGTAACAGCTAATAATAAAAGAACATACCAGTTGGTGGGGTTATTTTGTTTTATTTAAATATACACTTACTTCCGGACACTGTCAGATGATCTGTTGTTCTCAAGAAGGCGCAAAGAGATACCAAGTGCTTGAGCCATATGCTCCTGAAATTAATGGAACAGTCAAGACAGAAACAGTCTAAACAAGTGTCAAAGCCCAAAAAGAATTATTAACCCTTCATTTTTCTACTGGATTTATGAATATATTAGTCACAGCTAAAGTAGCTAAAACAATGAGAAATAGGACTCAAAAATATAATTTCAATTGTAATTAATTTAGAGAAGAGTATATAATATATAGTACGAAACCACAGAATAATGTCTTGCAACCTTACTTCCTGCTATGAACTTTTGCAGCTTAATGGCAAATGAGGACAATACCAAGTTAAAAACAAAAAGAACACTTCTTTTTTATAAAAGAAGAAATAAATATTTTTAAAAGAACAGAGAGAATATAAGATGTATAAAATTATTACCTCTGTATCAGGTTGTAGACGAGACTGAAATATTATCAATATTGTTTGTAGGGTCTTAAGTTGTACAGTCTCATCCATCATTTCGCCATGCTTTGGGAAACAAAAAGAAAATATAGGGTAAGATTACAGCAGAAAAGTGGATCATCCAATCACAGATATAACATCAACATGAAGATTAACATTATTGTATTGTGGCAACATACAATCTCCTACCAGTTTTTAATTCCACAAGAATCATTCGGTAATAACATTCATTCCCACAATTGTTATAAATCAACACTTCTATCCAGAAAACGTAAAACACAAGAATAGATTAGAAGACTCAAATGGTTAAGTTGATTTTGCAATAATGGTCTAGGGCATCCCATTAACCACCTTCGAATAGAAACTAGCAGAGGCTGATTTTAGAGATCAATACTAGTCTCACCACCTTATTCAGCCTGCTGAACAGTTAACTAATACTGGACTACTGATCTTATTTAATTTTCATATTCCAAGGCTTCATTCTCTTTTTCTTTTCTCTTTTTATCAGAATATTTGACTTTATTATTGATAAGGAATAAAAAAAATAAGGTAGGCTTCATTCTTTTCAATAGGGAATATGATATTCCATGATTAAAACAGTAACAAAAGAAAAATCTGAAGGTAACTTACATCTTTAAGGGTATCTAGTATCTCCTTTAGCGCTGATGGAACTACTGCATCATGAGATAAGAGCTTTTGCATACAGGATAACCCAATGACACTCAACTTGACCGTTTTAACCTCACAAGCCATCAGAAAGATCCGTATTATATCCTCATTATGCGCAATTTCACTAGGACTTGACAACGAACGAAGCTGTAAATTACCACCAAAAAAAACATATAAATTTTCAAGTTCATCACAATATAATATCTCTCTGTCACATCTTGACATGAACCAACTTAAACCAGTTATATAATCATATAAAAGAAAAACTAAAATGTCCATTGTCCAGTAGATTAGACCATTTCAGCTCCTTTTGCCGAGAAAAAAATCAAGTAATGCACCTTAATAAGCAGCAATGGGCAAGAAATTTTGTTTGATGTGTGTAGATAAAAGATGAAATTTTATTAGATGGAAAAGAGAGTACAAAGGGTGAGGACACGATGTCCAACTAAATGTCTCATGCCAAAATTAAATGCTCAATGTTTAAAATATTCCAGGGAATTAGGTGTCCTTGATAGTTAAATTAGTGGCTTCTAGAGTAAATAAATACTCCCTTCGCCCTAGAAACTAATATGGGTAGTAGAATGTGCATAGAACAAATAATTTTTGTAGTGTGGGGACCCTTCCGTTTACTTATTTGGGTCGTCATCTGGGGGCTAAGCAGAAATCAAAGGCTAGCTCAGTCTTGTGATGAAGAGATCTGAGCGGAAATTAACAGGTTGGAAGAAGAGCTATGTTGTCAAATATTCCTAATTATTACTCATCTTTGTTCAAGCTTCTAGCTTCATGTAAGATTTCTTAATTTTTTTGGTTGTAATGGGCGAAGAGGCTTCGCTGGTAGATTATGTTGTGATTTAGGAAGGGAGATTCTTGTGGCAGGCTGGCAGTCGATTTTTTATGCAGATTTTCAAGACTGGATGTTGGAGGAGGTTAATACGTTATAGTCCACCTTACAAAGAGTTGGTCATTGTTCGGGCAATGGAGATTTAGTCAGGTGATTCCTCTTCCTCCATAGTTGTGGGAGTTTTACTGTATATCCTTTACCTGAGTTTTTGCGGATCGTGCTTCTACAGGTTTCCCTTGGAAAGGCATTTTGAAAGTAGGAGTCCTGAGGAAGGTGACATTCTTTTCTTGAATTGCAACCTTGGTTCAATATTGACATAACGTGTGGAAGGGAGGAAGGCTTGTGAGAAACCGGTTCTACATATGCAAAAAGGATTGGAACTTGCCCAGATCACATTATTTTGCATTTTAAAGTTTGTTAGCCAATTTTGGAGGATGGTTTTTGTGTTGAATGGTATAAATTGGTATAAATTGGGTAATGTCATCTTTGGTCTCGAAGCTCTTACAAGCATGGATCATCTTAGTGGTAGTGAGTTCCAAGGTAAGCACTTGTATAAAATTGGCAAAGGTTTTGGGTACCCCGTGACAACAATGAATTTCTTGGGGGCACTCGCACATTGTTTTCTACGGGATTACCCGGTGCATGGTTGGTTGGGTATTGCATGCACAAAGTGGTTTACCCAACGTTCAGGGTCCTGGCTACGGGTCCACCGTTATTAAAAAAGAAAAAAAATGATTCCTCCTGGCTTATGGTGGACGCTTTAGGACGAGAGGGAAAGGAGATGCACTCCACCACTCACTTTGGCTGCCTAGGTACTACGGGCCTAACCCCGTTTGAAAAAGGGTCTTTTTATCCGATGTCTAAACGTGTAAAAGTAATGTTATTTACTAGCTTTATTAAATCTGTGGTAAATGCATTATTTCAATTTTCTACTTCCATTTAGCATTGGCGCCTTGGTGGTAATTTTACTATCTTTCATTGATCAAATGATTAACTTCCTTATCTGATTGTTATGGTGTTTTTGTCACTTCTGCAATGAGTTTGAAACTTTACCGTGCTTGGAACGAGTTTGTTGTATCTTTTAAGATTGTTTTCCTATTAGTCTGTCCAAATTAGAATATTTGCATCTATTTTATGCTTCACATAATTATATACAACTACCAAAATAGAAGAAATAAAACCACCCATGAAAAGCCTAGTAGCATCTAGGCGCCTACCTCTGCCCCTACAACTCTTCTACTGAACAGCAATTTTTTGATTTGACGTTTTAAAGTATGTACTTATAGTAATTACTGAAAAACTTGCCTTCAAAACTTAATTAGTGATCAAATGCATTTGTGAATGGTCGATCAATCAATGCTGGAACACTGTTAAGGTGAAGTAGTTTATGTAAACAATCTAAAATGATACATTTCTCCTTAAAATTTGGGTGCAAAGTTCTCCAATCAGCATTAACACTATATAAAGAGCATACTCTTTTGTTTTTTTTTTCCTTCTTAAAACACCAAATTCAACTAAAAGTTTGAACTGATCAATTATAACGCGAACATCAAGAAATTATTTTCTTCATTCAATATAAACAAACATACAAACCAAATGCATCAAAAAATTCAACTGAATTCATTAAGCTAATGAACACTCAAAATTGAATATAAACCAATGCAATAATCAAATTTCAAGCTAAGTAACCAAAAAAAACCTTTAGAATTGCGTGTTCAGCTCCATCTTTGATAGCAGGATACCTCCGTCGAGCTTCGCCGGAGAGAGCACGGAGATCCGACTCCAAAACAGCCATGAAAGCCATTTTCTTTGTCCCTGAACTCTCACCCAATATAACTATGTGCTGTGATTCAGTAGAGAGATCGAAATTTGAGATTAGGTAGTGCAATTTTTAGGAAGATAGTGAGATGGAGTGATCAGAATGTCGAACATTGTGAGTGTTGTAGATCTTCGTAGTTCTTAGTTAATTCGTCGGAGAAGGGAGATTAGAAAGTGGGCTCGAGCGGGCTAGAAATGGCTGCTATTTCAGCCCACCAAATGTTTGGACTGTCGGTAACACTTTTGTTTGTGAGTATTTATTTCTCCTTTGCGAAATAATATGTACCTGTATATTATATGTACTCTGTATATAATAGAGAAAATTGGTGTTTAGGACGCAACATGTCCTTCCCATTTTGCTTTCTTTTTCGTTTTTTTTTAACATTTGTTTTTATTTTTTTTTATTTTAAGAAATTTAATTATTCTAAAAAAATTTAAAATTTTAATTATAATTTAAATTTGTAAAATTTTCAAAATTTTAAAGTAATTGTATTTTATACGTAGCCTCCACGTGTCCTTTTGATTTAGCTTTTCTTTTTCTTTTTCTTTTTTAAATTTCAAGAAATTTAATTAAAATTTAAAATTTAAATTATAATATAAGTTTGTGAAATTTTCAAAATTTTAACGTAATGGTATTTTATGACATCAACTAAAATAAAATAAATTTACTTTAAATTTGAATTTATGATTTGAAATAAGTGTATGTGGACGCGATTTATAAATCTTTTATCTTTTAGTGTCTTTTTTTCATCAACATTCTTCAACAATTATTATTGTTAAATTTTATGATTTCACAAATTTACATACTTAAAACAAATATGTATTTTCAATTTTAAAATGGAGAAAGTATTACTATACTCTACAACTTTTTTTCGTGGATTATAGTATACCTAAGAGTAATAAGTTATATTCTATCTTATTATTTTTACTTAATCTATTTCAAAATATAGATATTTTTAAATTCTGTTTGTCTACTTTTTTAGCGTTTCATAAGAATTACTTCACTTTACACCTAATAATAATAAATGTTTTTTTACTCTTTTGCCTCTTGATTTATTTTATTCCCACAAAATGAGTCTCTTTTTTACTTACTCTTTTTTTAAAAGAACTTTACTAAAACTAAAGTTAAAAATAATAATATGTTCCTATGAGATATTAATTTAGATAAAATTATTATTTTTTATTTTTTCTATTGAGATATGATGTAACTGAATATGATTTATAATAAATATCAACCCTGGATCATGAACATAAATTTATTTAAATTTAATTAATATCATTGATAATAAATAACATAATAGACTTAAAGGTCTTTTATATATTTTTAGAGGGTGTTAAGACGCAATCCTCCTTGGCCGCCACGTGTCCTTTTGCTTTTGCTTTTTTTTTTCCTTTAATAATATTACATAAAATGTTGGTAATAAATTATTAAAATCTTTATTTATATATATTTTATTTAAAATATTTTAAAATTTTAAATCAAAATAATTATTATGAGTACCTGGAACTATTTTCCTAGTATATGTAAAAGCACAAACCTCAAAAACTTGGTTTCATATTTTAGACTAGACACAATTGCCCCTTAAATTAATCACAATTTTGACTAACTCAATTAGTTTTTTGTTAATTACATCTTCACATTCATCGACATATAAATGCACATGCCTATTATTGAATTACATAATAACCTAATTAATTTGAGATGACATTTTAATTAAGTTTCATAAATATTAGTGACTTTACATATACTATGTGGTGCCTCGACTTTCCACCTCTTCACCTCTCGTGGAAACCCGTGCATCAAACGTCCATAAATAAACTTTCAGGGTCTATGAAATCCATCTGCCCCGTCTATCGCATCCCAAGATCACATAGATTCACAAGAACACCTTCCATTAGGTTAGATCAACCCCCATAAATACTACCTTTCTCTTTGATCGGCTAAGCTCGAGAATTTTCAGCCTCTTTTGATGGCTCACCGCAATCCAACCTAGCTTAAAATATTTGCACGGGTGAGCGACTAATACTCAGCAAGTACATAATTCTCAAAGTCCAAAAACATGATTTTAAAACAGTTATATAAATATATAAATCTTGAAACAAAACTGTTATATAAATATATAAATCTTGAACCCATGGGTAAACAGTGAGTTCTACAGCGATAGCATGCTTTACGAGCTACAATGTAAAGCATACAATAACATAAAATAATCATGTGAGTATGCTCAAGTTATTGTTTTGTCTTATAGAATTCACTCGGTCCTAAAACTCAGTCCAGACAAAATGAATGAACTTCTTTAGCGAATATGCACATAGCAAGTAAAGATCTTCCTGCAACTACGTACAGGACTCTTTCCTGTAGGATCCTGGTGTACCAGTCTTCCAATTGTTGGCATACTCAATCTCTGTTTATTATTCAGGATCATCTAAACTCTTATGGACATGCCATACATAGTAGAAATGTACAGCATTCAACGGCCAATTAAATCTCATATGCACAAGGGATTCAATCTCATGCATTCATGACAATAAAACATGCACGTGCAATGAAACAATAAAATTACACGTGAAAGGAAAAGGGTGAATCATGTACTTGCCTCGTTTTTGCTCAATTTACTCTTTATATAGCCTTAGAGCTTTCTCCATCTGCTAGATGAGTTCCTATATTCATAAACAGCTTCATATTAGTGATCGCTTGAATTTTAAGTCTTACTACACATTTATGGCTTTTTCAACCAATACCCAATTTCTATATTTACTAAGTCAGTAGCACTTAATTGTCTATAATTTTTGTTATAAACATTGTTTAGCAACAAACTTATTTTTCCCAAAAACTACACTTTTAAGGCTTCGCATAGGGACAAAAGAATGACCAAATTCTGATAAGTTATGAAAGAGATATGACTTTTCAAAGTTGGAAAAATTCTTTAAAAAATTCCGGTTTATAGTGAGTTTCAACAATCTGCTTAAGGAATTTTAATAAAATACTAAACGATCTACAAAAATGGTAAAACTTTTCAGACACACTCTAAATTTGTCTAGGTATTCCCAAAAATTGTTTTGTGAATTTTTGAAAAATAGATTATTTTCCATGAAAGTTGACCAAAATTCTAGATTTCTATGTTTCTGCGAGAAGCTACTACAATCCCTTTTTAGAAATTTATTAAAATAATAAATGACCTCTATTTTGGATAAAAAATGATGAACACAAACTTAACTTGTCTAACTATGTTCTCAAAATGTGTCGTAGAAAACGTACACGTAAATTATTTTATATGATTTTGAGAAGTGACCTGCAGTTTCAAAATTTCCCAAAATCTAGCATGCATGGCTTATCCCTTTAATCAACTAGCTCATAAAAATACCAAATCTTTGATTCATGGTTTTATTGCTTTCTTTTAACCCTTTACACATGCAACATGATCCAATAAATTTTTAGCTAAGTTTGTAAAGTGTTCATTCCTTCCCCAAGCAACCCTACAACAACAAACTCCACATGTATATATCCCATACTCCTCCATGAATATAAATCAACTACTAACCAAATCATGGATGCAAATCAACTCAACATATCAACAACAAATCCAACTATGTTCTTCAATCTTGCATAAATTATAGATATTAATTTTTACCACAAGCATCATAAGACAAGGTTAGGTTTATACCTTCTTACTTGAGGATTGCAAGCTATGTAGCAAACTCCTATGGATCTACCCCTCATTGAGCCTCCTTGTCATAGATCTTCACTAAAACTTGCCCTCACTAGTAAGCTTTTTGTGTGAGCTTTGATGACATCTAGGGTTTAATGGCTTGGATGTGTGTTTTATGGTTTAGTAATGCTTGGTTCTGGCTTGGTTTAGCTTGAAAAAGGTTGGTTTCTCTCTTGGTTTTCTCTCTTTTTCTCTCTAACTTGTGTTCTCTCTTGGTTGCCAAATGAAAACAACAATAATACTACTTCCAATCCATGAGTTTGGCTAAGGGGGGAAGCTTGACTTTTGACTTTTGACTTTGGTTTGGTAGATTGGAAGGCTTAGATTGGATGATCAAAAACCTAATGGATGGTTTGGATCAATATTTACTCTAATCACCCCATTCTTGGCACTTCATTACACACTTGTTAATCTCTTCATTCTTCATCATGGATCATTTGCCAACTCCAAGATACTTGCATTAGGGCGTTTCTACGCAGGATCATCGTTTGAGGCCTTTTAGGGCACGTATTAAATAACTATAACAACCTTAACACTGTTAGGGCGCTTTTGATACACAAACCCACTTTTTAAAAAACATCATCGTTTCATTTATTTATTTGGATTTATAATTATTTACTCTTCTTTCAAACTTTAGTCCACATGATCCCTTAATTAGCGACTTTCCCCATGTTCTTCCTCTTCTCAATAAAATTGGTTATGGAGGATTTGGTATCTCTCATGGATTTCAAGGCAGGGTTCAACGCTTATGATTTTCTTGGTCAAACTTTGCTCTAATTATATATTTTGTATGCTATGAACTAGAATTAACTCCTAATTGGTCTTTTTTTCTTCTTTGTCTTCCATTATTTTTTTATTGAAAGGTTATGATTTTCAAAATTCTAGTTGGATTTAATCATCGTTTGTGCATATTGTGCTAAGATTGAAGCTTTCCATTCACCAACGTTAATTGCTCAAACAGGTATCTCTGTATTTATTAAATTTATATTTTAATATATCATAACTCGTTCTTCTCTTTGTAATTGAAAATTTTGGATATATGTTGAGTTCAGCAGAGTTTCAAAACTTTTAAAATTCATGTATTTCTATAATATATTTTATACATCTATTTTTCATAATTTTTGTATACTACATTGATCACTACATTTTATATCTATATTTTATGACGATTATTCGCTTGATTTATTGTAAAAATGCATGGATTGGACTTATATATCCTTATTTAGGCTAACAAATCATCAATCCAAGGAATTAGATATATTCTATGGTCATTAGGCCTACATTGCAGGAAATTGGGCTTGAAAAGACCTATTTCGGAGAGAAAACGGAGTTTGACCTAATCCTGAACGAACAAAGATTGCCTGGAACCGAAGCAGAGGAAAAACTAAAGATCCAAAGGACCTTATGGCCAAGCTTACGACCGTAAGCTTGACTGTAAGGAGGCCTTACGGCTGTAAGGATGGTCGTAAGCTAGCCCGTAAGATTTTACGCAATTTCGGTTGACTTTTCTGGAAAGTTTTGACCTGCGCGACTTTGGGCTTTTCTAAAGTATTGGACTCTGGCAGAAAGACTAAAAACCTAATTGGAGTCAACTTATGAGAGTTCCAAGGTTAAAAAACTATAAATAGTGCCTCCTAGCTCAAATCAAGAGATCTCGACTTCAACTGAGCCGACGAAGCCGAAAATAGAATACAGAGAAGAGGAGCTCAAGGAGGCAGAGACCGGAAGACTATCCAAGACATTTTCCCGCCGACTTCTCTATGGGTTTTTCTATATTTTTCTTTATTTTTTGTAATTTAATTATGTTCTAAACTTCTTTTGTACTAATACTAGATGGATCTTACCATGAGTAATTAAAGTTATCGTTTTTATCATGCTTTTTATGGATCTATTTGTTGTGAGATATATCTTATGCGTTTAATGCTTCTAAATAATTAGCTACTATTTAGATGATCTCTTGTCATATAAGTGAAGGACCGAGAGGTGAAGATTAATGAGTGCAAATTGAGACATAACCATAGGTTAAACTTTGCTAGAGATAGTTCAAGGTGACTTGTGCGGTTACGGTAGTAATTATTAGGTTAATGAATCTGGAAATTTCCAAAAAACGATAATGCTTTTCAGATTATTTAAATCTCACATGGCGACTGTGGGACTGATAAGATGAATTAGGGATGTTACACCTAGAGATAAGGTATCTATCTAAAATTGGGAAATTTCGCTGTCACAACAGATAAGATACATAAATTGCATGGTAAATTGATTGACTTTAATTATGAATGGTAAGTGAAATCGAAATTTTAGTACTTTTTTCTCTATTGATTTAAAATTTAATTTATTTTTGCTCTTTAGTTATTTAATTAATTATTTAGTTTAAAACCCAAATCTTTAATCATTCATTAGATAAGTTAAAGAAGTTCTTAGTTGGTACATAGTTGTAATATTAGTCCTCGTGGGATCGATATCTATTATACTATAACTTGACTGGTGTACACTTGCACTGTTCATCCGACCAAGTTTTGTCATCGTTGCGGGGGACTAATTTATTACAATTATTATCAAAATTAGAAATTCTTTTCTTAGTTTAATTTTTTTTTATTTTTTATTTTATTTTATTTTATTACTTTGTTTTGCTTGTGTAAACTTGATTTCTCATGTTAGGTTCAGTGCATGCTACTAAGGAGTCAAGGCGGAGACCTAGAAGACTTTGATCCGAATGCACTTAAAGGGGAAGAATCCAATTCAAAGGAATCTAATTTCAACCTTTGATTCTACAGAAACAACCAAAGAAGCAGAAGACTACACAATGCAGGGAGACCAAGAAAAGGTCATTTTGCCAAAGAAGACGATGGGCGAGTTTGCATGCCAACATTCCAAGACTGCTCTTCAAGCATAACGAGGCCTGCAATCCAAGCAAATACCTTTGAACTCAAACCAGGCCTAATTCACATGCTTCAGAATGTAGGGCAATTCCATGGGCTACCGAACAAATATCTAAATCTCCACATACAGAATTTCCTCGAGATTTGTGACATGATTAAATTCAATGGAGTCTCAGATGATGCAATAAGACTCAGGTTATTTCCATTCTCTTTACATGATAAAGCTAAGTCCTGGTTAACTTCACTGCCTGCAGGTTCTATCACAAGTTGGGAGGAAATGGCTTAAAAATTTTTAAGCAGATATTTCCTTCCTTCCAAGTCAACCAAGATGCGGAACGACATTACCACCTTCATGAAACTAGATGGCGAATCCTTATATGAAGCGTGGGAGAGATTTAAAGAACTGATCAGAAAATGTCCACATCATGGTTTGTCGGTTTGGATGCAAGTACAAATATTATACAATGGGATACATCCAAACTTGCGAAGTACGATAGATGTTGCAGCTGGTGGTAGTATTAACTACAAATCACCTGAGGAAGCCTTTGTACTGATAGAAAAGATGGATGTTAATAGCTATCAAGGGCCATTCGAGAGATTCTTACCGAAGATTCGAGAGATTCTTACCGAAGAGGGCAGCTAAAGTGCATGAAGTGGATACCATCGCTGCACTGAATGCGAGAATAGATGCGCTTACCAGGACAATAAACTCCCAGAACAATAATGTCTCAAGGATCTAGGGAGTTTCATGCGACTTTTGTGGTGGAGATCACGCGAGCAATGATTTCCAGGTCGGTAACACTTTTGTTATTGACAATGTTAACTATGTTTCAAATTTTGGCAGGTCACAGAACAACCCTTACTCAAACACTTGTAACCCGGGATGGAGAATGTGAGAACCCAGATATTTGAGAATGATTTAATAAATAAAAATCTTCCTTGTTGTTATTTCTCAAGTCGAATTATGT
>JAUMHB010069484.1:0-10691 GCA_032359685.1 Pittosporum tobira | reverse complement strand
ATAAAATAAAATAAAATAAACTTGGTAATGAGTTGCCTTTTAACAATATTTTTATGGATTGACAACTTATTTGTGAATATTTATTTAACACCTAAATTATATCCACTATTACCATGACAAATGACTAAATTTGTCTACTTTTAACATAATTGTTGTAATAAGTTGTCTTATAAAAAATAATACTAAACAGATAGGTCAACTTTTTAAATAGATAATTAGTTATAATTTATTTTCAAATAAATTGCGATAAACAAAAATATAAATTAGAATATCCAATTAATTAATCATTACAATCTAACTTGTATTTTTTTATATCAATATTTTAAATAAAATAATATTTTTTTTGACCATTTTATTTTTTTAATAAAATAATATTATTTTATTTTATAATATAATATAATTTTTATTATAATATATTTTACAGAATGCATCATAGTATATATACATTTTCCTCTATTATAAATATGCAATTTCGTAAAAAGATAAACAAAAGAGTCGTTATTGTCGAAAACGTTAACAAAGAGACTCCGTTTAAAAATCTCCCCGTCTATTTCTTTCCCGCATATTTTAACCAACGACAACCTGACAAAAAAACACCTCACATTTACGCACTTGCGTATCTGCTCACTCTTCCCATCTCTCCACCTCCCGATAAATCCGCCACCGCCAAATGCTGCCCTACAAAACCCTCGCGGAGGCGGAAACCGCCGTCGGCCGAGCCCTAACAGCCGCCGAAACACTGTGGTTCAATTACTCCGCCGCCAAATCTGACTACTTCCTCTACTGCCACAACATTCTCTTTCTCTTCCTCATCTTCTCTCTCTTCCCATTCTACTACCTATTCATCGAGATCGTCTACAAAAACATCCAATTTTACAAAATCCAGCCCAAAATCAAGCTATCGTACGCCGAAACATTCCAGTGCTACAAAGACGTGATGCGCATGTTCATCCTCGTGGTCGGCCCACTCCAGTTGATCTCCTATCCTTCCATCCAAGTAAGGCCCAACAAAAAATTGTTTAACTCTAATTTTCGACTGAATTGTAGTTAATTAGGATGCTGATTTGCTGACCGTTTGATTTATAATGATATGATTTGTTTAGATTATTTTGCTTATAGAAGATCGTTTAAAGTTTAAACCCCAAAGCCCAATCAATCAGTGACAACAGTTAGCTAACGAATTGATTTCTGATGTGATTTGTAGTTGATTGGGATAAGAACGAGTTTGCCATTGCCTTCAATTTATGAGATTGTAGCACAATTGGCTGTGTATTTTGTTGTTGAGGATTATACAAACTATTGGATCCATAGGATTCTGCATTGCAAATGGGGGTATGAGAAAATTCACAAGGTTCACCATGAATACACAGCCCCGATAGGGTTTGCGGCACCATATGCACATTGGGCAGAGGTTTTAATCCTCGGGATTCCCTCATTTCTTGGGCCCGCCATGGTTCCAGGGCATATGATTACTTTCTGGTTGTGGATTGCGTTGAGGCAGATTGAGGCCATCGAGACTCACAGTGGGTACGCATGCTTCCTTAGTCCTACTTCTCTTTTTAAGATGTGCTTTACATAAGTGTAGTTTTGTTCTTTAGCTAATTCTGACTAAATGATGTGTACCAATATTTTATAGAACTTTTATTCACTGTTTATAAAGTGAATTGAATTGGTGGGATCAGTAACAGTCGATTAGGAATCATAAGGGTGTTTTGCCTATTAATGTTTTTCTTTTGCTTAGCATCTTTGTGTCTTGTTTTATTCACTTTAGTTTCATTTTGGTAAACTGAAATCATTCTAGTAACTTTTGTTTTTCTTAATGTACTGTATTGGTTTCAACTTCACTGTAGACTGTTTTTTTACTTAAAGATTCGTGCATATGAGACAAAATGTATAACTCACGTTTCTTCATTGGATAATACTCTACTCTGGATTTAGTTTTGAATGGAAGTCGTACATCTTCTTGCGAGGCAGGAGTTATGGGACTTGACAACTCTCCCAAGGTGTTGATTTAGAAATCTAAATGTTAATGTGTCTCTTGGTGGTTAATACTTTATGGTTAGGATGCTGTCTTTTCCTTTTAAGACGCGTTAGCATTCTTTATCCTTCTCTCAACCCTCGATGGTTTCTGAGGGTTGATAGAAATCATTAATGAATATTTGCCTGTCTTTTTGATCTCCACACTATATATGAAATGCTGAACTCGGTACCTAGATTAGTGTGTTATCTTTTGGATGACGTTCCTTGTTGCTTTTTATCCACGCTTGTGTTATATTGTTTAGCTAATTAATGGAATACTTTGATAAATGTATTACGCTATCGGTTCCAAATTAGAGATAAAATACCTTTCTAAACTGACGATTTTGTAGGAAGGCATTATATTTACAGGCATATCCTTCATACTAGCTAGAAATGTTGGAATGTTGGGAACTTCATTGATATAGGACAGATTAGATAAGAATGAACAAAGTGATAAAAGAAGACATATTTGGGTTCTCAAGCCACAATACTCAACACTCAATTCATTATAATCAATTCACCGAAAAACAATAGAGCTTACATGAGTTTATATATAGGGAATAACATATTTCTATCACACTAGGAAACTTAAAAGATAAAGATGACAAACTCCTAATAATTGTCTACTATTATTAAAGGATAACTGTCAATATTATCCTACTAATATCAAACTGACTAATATGATAAAAATCAGTTTATCAATAAATAATAATATAAAACAAATAATTACTAATGCTTTTATTCCTTTGTACTGCCCCGTACCATTCATGTCACTTTGTAGTCTAAAATTAGAAATGTATCTCGTTCAGAATGGACTAAAAATGGAATAACAATCTCTAATTTTGGAACAAAGGGAGTACCATATATGCCGTTCTAGTGTGCTCATGAGAAACTTTGAGATCAAGTTTACGTTTAGATTGAGGAACTCAACAATAATGTTTTAACTCGAGATACATAGTGTAAATTTTGTGGAGCTTATCTTCCATTTTAAGCACTTTTTTGGAAGTACTTCGTGTAATCCAATAAAAAGCATACATTTCTTCACCTATAAAATAAGAATATATTAACTGATTATTGATGTCAAAAATGTAAAACTTGAGTTTGTTATTAGTACTGCTGTATGATGATTGCGTAAGTTACAGTCTCTCATGAATCCAAAATGAACTACAAATTATGTTGAAATTTGGTCCTCTTTAGTTTTCGAGTGACATTATGGGCTACAGTGCTTATTAAACCTTTTGGTTTGTATGCTTTTGGTACAATAGTAAACTTACCTTAATCACCTTGTAGAGTGTTCTGCCTCACTCTCTAATAGAAGTCTTCCCTAGTTCCGCCCGCCTTCTATCTTTCAATTTTATTTCCCTTATGGATTTCTTACTTCACCAATATATTATTATTATGGACCCTAATTTTGCATAGTTCCTCAGTTACAATTTCTATGCCTACACAAAATGTAGCCATCTCACACCATTACATGACCACACTGGGCAATAGTGAGAACTGAGAAGTACTAGGTGATGGCAATGGTTGGATAAAGAGAATTTTCATGCTGCCATAGCTTGGGACTTGGAATAAAACTGGATATGCATTACGCTTCTGCTAATAAAGGATTGATTAATTTAACTTAAATATGTACTCAGGTTGAGTGTTTCTCTGCCATGCATAGGCGCCCTGCCTGAGCGAAGCTGTGAATGATGTGTTTTGTGGAAATCTTTTTGTAGCTCACAAATATTCTTGGCTGTCCTTAATCTTTATTACTTTGTTATCTAGCTGCACTCCACAAAAAAATAAAATATATGCTTTCCTCTCTTTTTTTTTTCTCTCCCACCCCTTCATGCTACTTGTGTATCCTCCTTGTTTGTCTTATAACTGAACTTTTGATTAATGATGTACATGGTGTTGTCAAAAAACAGGTATGATATCCCTTGGGCTCTAACAAAATATATTCCCTTTTACGGTGGCGCAGACTACCATGATTATCATCATTATGTTGGGGGACAAAGCCAGAGCAACTTCGCTTCAGTATTCACATATTGTGATTACATATATGGCACTGACAAGGTTAGGCTAAATTTCAATTTTATTTGTTTTACATCTATTTGGCTAGAAATCATTATATGCTAATGCAGTATTACTTCTTGCTTGATCTAAATAGGGCTACCGGTATCAAAAGAGACTCCTTCAGCAGGTACACAACAACTTTTCTTTTACAAATGAGCATTTGTTATCATTTCCTCCCTAGTTTTATTTGTAACGTGTTAGGGTTGCACACTTTTATAGGTCAGCATGACCATAACTGAGTCACTGACTTATAACCAGTCATTCGATTCTTGTAATCTTGTTGTCCTTGTATAATTATATGGGGAGAGTAATAGTGAATTAGGATTTTTCTGGATATTACTTCCCTTTGAGGATCGCTTGGTTTCAATATGAGGACGGAGGAGTGGACAATAGCGTGGATCTATTTGTAAGTCATGTTTGGGTGAACAGTTAAAGGTTATGATTAATCCGTAGGTGTAATTAGTACCCAAAATGAGGGCATTACCTGTGTGGTATTTGGAGGTGGGATAATGAGTTCTAACACCGAAGTATCTTTCTTTCAATGGATGGGGACTTGTTTAAATAGATAGTTAAAAAAACTGTTTCTTACTTGATACCTATTCATTCTGTAGTCAAACAACCAAGCTACTTAAATTAGTCACACTGATTATTTTAATCCAACACAAGGCTGTATAAAAGGTCCATAACTCCATATAACCCTAGTATGGGACCAACAAAATGGGGAAGAGTTTATCCCATACTTTTGGTGATTGTATTTTTAAAACCCCTTTTGCAATATTGTTTTTGAACAACCTCTTGTATATTTCATCTCTGATACGATTTGTATAGCTTTTCTCTCTTGGGGTAAACTTTATATGGGTAGTTATTCTTTATAAAGCTTCTTAATGGGGAGTCAAGTGCTAGCAAAGAAGAATTTTAAATCAGTCGCTTCTGTGGAGCGCTTGAACTTTAAGAAGGGAAGAGATTCATGCCTTGTCATATATACCCCCCTCCGTTTCAAAATATAATAGCATTATTGACTTTCAAAGCTCAAATTTAAACATTTCCAAATCCAAATTAACATGAATTTGTCTGATTATAGCGGATACAATTGTGAAAATTGTAACTTTTACAAAATACTATTAGTTACATAAAACAATTTTTCTAATAAGGAATTCATATCAATTTGAATTTCAAAACGTACTAAATTGACTTTTCAAAGTCAATGATACTTTTATATTTTAAAACGGAATGATAAATTTGCAGTCCACACTGTTTCTAGTGTATTTGGCAGTCCACACTGTTTCTGACCATTCCCTTTTTTTTTTTTTTTGGGTTTTAATCAAGTTGAGAGGGGGATCAAAAAGCAATGGCGAGCAAAAGCAAGGCCCTGGCCACATCTCTGCTGAAGATCTTAAAGCTGATTAGTTAGTTCATGGAGCTAAAGAATTCTTCTTCTAAATGTTGATATCAGTGGTATGCTTCTCACTTGTGACGGCTCTCTTAATCATAGGCTTTCAATTTATGTCATTTGTTGTAGTTTCCTTAGCCTAGTCTGGTATAATAGGAAAGCTTTATTGGCTCTTGAGGCGATGATGACTAGGCTTGTTTGAAATCGTGATGCATCGTTTAGGAAGACTTGAGTATTCCGTGTTAGTGTCAAATCTAAGCTCGTGTTATTTGGCATGGTATGCTCAAAGTTGAAATCAGTATCAATGAATGAACCTTATATGTTTTCAAAAATTAGTTTGTGATGTGTAGTTTCGATTCTCACAAGTGTTTCTTTGATTATGAAGTATTTGTTGTATTGGAGCCCAGCTGAAAATAGCTTCTTTTGTTTTTTTCTATATGCACGGAGAGGGGTCCTGCAAATTAGTGTGGACTGCTGTCTTACCTTTTATCGGAATGACTGCAGATGATTAAGCATACCACTGAGTATTTGGCAGTCTAGTGCTTTATAAGCGAGTTTGGTCACTTCTCTCCTTTGGGCTCCGTCTATGAGATACCCCTAACGCCCAAAACGAGTGTTAGAATACCGATAAAAGGTAGGATAGCAACAAACTTGAAAAGAGCCCATCTCTCTAGGGGAGATTCATACGGGAAATAGATATTTTTAAAAGATTTTCTCATAAAAGGACTTGCGAAAAATATCAAATTTGACGTGCCTATATATATATATATATATATATATAATTCTTTTCATCTATAATCTATTATCTACTATCTATATAAAAGCACAAATACCTAAAAATTCAATGAGTCGGTCTATATTTTTTGTTTGCACTTTCGCTATTTTTGAATAAAATTATCCTTTAAGTCATCATTTAATTTCACAACTCAATAAGGACAAAAAAAAAAATAAACTATTTCAAGTGACACACCAATCAACTAGAGCTTTAAACATAAACAATAAATAAAGTAGTTATAAAGTTAAATGTAATTATTTCATTATCTTCCCACTTTAACATTGATTAAATTTCATTGCATTCAACCTTTAAATCGTGCACATTGTGGAATATAAATGGATTTTATGTATTCATTTGATTCAACTAGAGAGTCTTTGGCCAAATCCTATTTGGCCTGTTTCTTTGATTCGGATATAATGATTTTGGTTTATTTTGATATGTTTATCTATTTTCTTTAAAATTAAAAGACCGCATAGTTAACAAAAAAAAAAAAAAATATTAAATCTCCTTGAAACTTGAATTGTTCAAGGGCAAATCAATTTTTCTCCCCCTTTAGATATTATATACTAATTTAAAACTAATAAGAAATATTTTTGTTGAACAATTCAAAATTGTTTATTAATATCAAAATTTAACAATTAAATTTAATAATTGTACGGTTTAAATTTAACAATTAATATCAAAATTGTTTATTAATAATTGTACATTGAAAGTCTTGGCTGTATATTAATCAATATAAGAGGTGGCCATGTAAGAACATGAGCAGGGTTGATTGGATCAGTTAAACTATCATTCTGTGCTGTTGAGAAATAGATTTTTAGTAATTTTCCTAGATGTTCCCTCATTTTCATCCCAGTCAATTCATTGTAGTTAGAGAGTGTGACAATGTGTTTCACAACCATGAACACACACATGCACAATAATATACAACCCTCCCAACTTAAGCCACCATATCTCTGTTCTAAAAATTCGTTCTTAGGCTAATTAATTCTCGTTTAGGTATTAAGTATTTTTTTTATTTTTTTTTATCACTTTAGTTGATTGAGTTTTTAAGTTTAACGGATTAGATTTGATTAATCTCCATCTATATACGTTCGACAATCTTCTATTGTCTATAAATTAATTAAGATTTCGAGTTCTGTTAATCTTTACTTAATCCAAATAAATCTCATTTAAAAGTTACATTCTCCGTATATCTATTTAACGAGTTTTAAAACACCAACCGATTTGCACGCATCACGTAGTATGAAGTGAGTGACAGTTGTGTATTGGAGTATAATTTAGAGCCACTTGTCCGGGTATATCACATCATTGCTCGCATAGCTGTAACCCCTTTGAATTAAGTTTGACTATTAGAAGACAAAGTTCAACTTGATTAGCAATGGAGTTTGAAAAAATTGCAATCCTTATTTCTCTTTTAATTAGTATTAATACTCCAAATAATTTTCACGTGAATTGAATTGACCTCCCGCTATTCATGTTAAAAAATTTATGAAACCGTCACTCTCTCTCTCTCTCTCTCTCTCTCTCTCTCTTTCATAATCGTAGGCTTTGATACTATAATATATGATAGGAATTTTTTAATAGTGAAGTATAAGTTATTTATTTATAAATTTATAAATTTAAAAATTTAAAAAATAAAAAATAATAATTATTAAAATTAATTTTTCTTTATAAGTTGTGCCAAACATAACTCATTTTATATACATTATGATTATTTTCTCCTCTTATTATTTATTTATTTTGCTAAGTCGTTCTCTCTTCTATTAAGGAAATATACGTGATGAATAAATGTTTAGTTTTAATTTTTTTTTGTTTAAAATTATAATTTTTGAAAGCAAAAAGTAAGCACGTGTGTGCATGTGTATATTTTTAAAATTCAAAATTCAAAATTTATAGTTTATAATAGTCATATTCTCTCTACTTACCATTTTAAAAAAATGTACAAAATTTATTTTTAAAAAGGGTCAATTTTAGTAAAAGTAGTCAAATTGGACACTTAATTTAAAACGAAGAGAATGTTCAACAACTTCTCCGGAAGAAAGTGAAGAAAAAAGGAACTCACATCTATATTATTAAGCAACGGGAAGAAATATTTCGTAAAAAGTTAATATTGTCAACAATAGTAAAAATTATAATTTTACAGCAACTAAAATTAAAAATAGAACATATTAAGATAAATTTTCAATAATAATATTTTTATTTCTCACCAATATCCTAAAAGAAAAAAAAAAAAAAAAGAGAAAACTTAAAAAGGCAAATTATACATACGTATATGTGTGCTTGCAAGAGTAATGTATATATATATATATATATATATATATATATATATATAATCATCTCAAGAGTGATGCAATATGATATGGTCTATATAAGTTCGAATTAAACCTATGCACGATTTACAATCGATACTTGGATGAAATTATTGAGTCCGACGAACAATAAACCATTTTCCATCATCTCAATCTTTAAAAAATTGAAAAATTACTATTTGAGCAATTATTATACAAACAAAAGGATTCACTAGCTTTTTGGCATATCAAAAATCCACTCGAACCATAAAAATGTAACACCATACACGTGGATAATATTTAATAATATTATAATATTTAATATCATTAGTTTATACACTATTTATACTGATTAATCATATCCAAGAACTATAGCGTATCCATATTTGTATTATGAAGAAAAGACCCCATCAACCATTTTGCACCAAAGCGATAGGAGGAGCTTAACAATAATTATAATGGGATCATACATCATACATGTCAACCACCCAAGAATAGGATCTATTTTAATTCTTGTTAAAGAAAAAAAAATAAAAAAGCAAAAGACCAAAATAGCCTATGTATTTTCAACTACTAAACCTTTAAATCTCACCAAATTTGATTCATTTTCAATAAATTAAGGGTCGATTTACCAAATATTTGGTCAACTTTCTGGAAAACAATTCTCTAGTGACTTGTTTGGTCAACATTAGCTCAAGCAACATACATAAAAAAGAAATGTGAAAGTGTTGTACTATATGTACATTAGATGCTATACCTAATTTAATAGAAATTTCAACATGTACCCCCTTGAGGACAGAAAATAAATATTGCTATATTACTTCCACTTCAATATATAATATTCTTTTATTAAAGTTATTTTTGAATAATTTTAATTTTAAATTAACGTGAATTTAATAAATAAATAAATATATACATACATAATTAATAGCAGTTCTTTTGAAATAATTCATTATTTTTTTTTTTTTTATATAGTTTTGAGATTATATTCAAATGTATTCATGTCAGTGTTTTGTATTTTAAAATATCTTTAACTTCAATTTTTTAAAAAATAAAATAATATTTTTACATTTTTAAAATTCATTTAAAGAATCCCAGGCTACCCTTTTTTGTTTATTTATTATTTATAAAAACCACACGCACAACACAAGGCACAAAAAGGAAAGCTAAAATTTAGCTCCACAATAGAAAATTCTTTAGATGTGGAATTTTAAAATACTAAAAATATCGATTGAAAAAAAGATTCAAAGAAACAGACAACAAAAAAGGCTCTCATTGTCCCACAGAAAGGCCCGCAACAAGACCCCAATAACATTAAAGAAAAAGTTTGATATTTTATACACAAAAGAACTTGTCACTATCCCACGCTCTCTAACTCCGCGTGCGTTTCACTCTCCTGTCTGCAGTAACAATATTTTTTATTTTTTTTATTTTTTTTGAAGGAGCAATAACAAGAAATTAACAACCAAATAAATACATAAATTTTGTATAGCCAAAATAATAGGGCAGAATTTATTTATTTTATTAGGAATATTTTTTTTTGATGAAAATGCTAATATTTTATAAAGAAAAAAAAATCATAATTATAGAATTTATTAACTCTGCAATAGCAAAATAAAATATTCCCTCTGCCTCACAATATTTTCAGCAATTTACGGTATTTCCTTTTTATAAAAAGGAAAAAAAAATGACTCAAATATCCATGTACTTCCAATATTCAAACATAAATGGATTCACAATCGTTAATATCACCAATCCAAAATTACAAAGGCAATTCTGATAATTATTTTACAATCAATATATTTCTTAATATGCCTAAAAAGTTGAATATTTAAAAAAAAAAAAAAATTAGACCCGGGGGGGGCGGGGGGGGGGGGGGGGGGGGGGGGGGGGGGGGCGTTAAGAGATGTGACTAATTAACATCACTAACAAAGTAAAAATGATTAAGAAGCCCAAAATGTTATAAAAATGTACTTCTTACTTCCTAAATTAAGTGCATGGTTCAATTATTTACAATCAAAATAACTATTTTTAGAAGTAATTTTGTGCCTTTTTTAAAAAATAAAATAAAATTATAAGTGGAGTGAATATGATTATTAAAAATTACATTAAATTTACTATAAATTTTTATTTTTGATATTTAGAAAAGATATCT
>JAUMHB010069473.1:0-13432 GCA_032359685.1 Pittosporum tobira | reverse complement strand
ATTATTTAAGAAAAATGAATGAAATAAAATTTTACATTAAAATTGAGTGTTTCTTGAAAATAAATGTGTTGTTTAATTTTAAATTTTTTCTTAAAAATAAAAAAGACGAGAGAATGAGAAGTTAATGCTTATTCTTATCGGAGAACTTGAGTTTCATATATTTAATTATTTCTCTTATTTTTAATTTAAATTATAAAATTAGTTAATTATTTAATTATAACTATCACTCAATTTTAATATAAAAATTTTATTTTATTAATTTAAAAAAAAATAAGAACCAAACATAATATAAAAATATAATAAGTAATTTGAATTTTTTTTAATTTAATAATTATTTTGAAAATTGAATATAAATACAATAATTAAAAACTTATTTATTCCGTTTATTAAAATGATTTGTCCGGAACCACAGCGCAGAAAAGATCTCGTATCCTGGCTGTAGTGACAGATTAGCATTTTTAGGCTTGTTGCGTCAGATTCCCACTAAAATAAGTTATACATGGAATATCTACCGAAAGATAAAATAGAATATTTTATTTTTATTTTTATGGAGCTTACTAGAATCAGAACCATTCACTAATAGACTGGGTCCACAGTCCAGTCCACTTGTTGAAGGAGTACTGTAACCTTTTCAGCAACTCGTGGGCACCAATAATTAGTGGGCATCTATCTCCTCCTGCTCCCACTTTCCCTTCCTCATTTTTCTCTAACCAACAAGCGCCACGTGTTCCTCTGTCCCGTTTTACAATTCCCAACATCCAATCAAATCAAATTGCCCCAGAAAATGAAACAACACAATGCCACTGATACTAATATTCAAACGACAAATCCCTTCTTCCTTAACCACGAGACCACCACCACCAATTACACCTCCGTCGTAGGTGGAGAAGGAGGACAGCGTCGCTCACCGACAATGGCCTCCTTCCTCCACATCAATAACAATACCAACAACCGCTACCTCGGTTTTACCAAACAACATGCGTCCGAACCCAATCTCAACAACCATAACAACGACCCGTTCGAGTTCGACGAGAGCGACGTCGTTTGGTCCCCCTCGGATCGCTCCGACACCAGCGACACAGGCCACTCTCACTCTCCTCCTCCCACCCTTTCCAGCTCTCCCACCAATCTCCGCCGCCTCCACCACCATCACCTCAATCACCACAACAACCACCCATTTCCCCCCGACAAGTCCGGCCTCTCCGCCGCTTTATCCGACGACCACCACACTCTAATCCGCCGAAAATCCGCCCTGAACCCGTCGATATCGGCCGCCGCGAGGGCCATACCCCGATCCGACGCTCCGTCTGGGCCTAAGTTCCATCAATCGGCTCCTGTAAATGTGCCGATTTGGCCTAATAAGAAATTTGGGGAATCAAGAAATGGTAAATTAGGTAATCTTGAAGAAGAGACTGAGGTTGACGGTGACGAAGAGGCTGAAGAGATGGTTCCGCCGCACGAGATAGTAGCGAGGTCGCACGTGACATTCTCTGTGTTTGAAGGGGTTGGCCGTACCCTCAAAGGAAGGGATTTGCGTCGCGTTCGGAATGCTGTTTTTCTCAAGACAGGTTTTATCGATTGAAAACCAAATTCTGGAGTTTTTGTACCGTTAATTTGTTAATTGGAGATGAGATAGGTGCTTTGGTAATTGGTTGGCTTGGTTGGTTCTCTTTATCTTGATTATTTATTTGATGAATGATGAATAAAAAAGTTTATTATGCTGCTGTAGTAGGAGTTGAGAATGAAATTGTGGGATGAACCTTTCAAATTCTCATGGAAATTTTGTTAACAGTTATAGATGAATCTCTAGATTCACTACTGGTGTAAACTGCTGCAGAATCTTGAAAGAAAATATTAGTTTTGCTGGTTTCTGATTCTTGGTAGATAAAGTTGCCATCTTTTTTATTTTATTGGTCAATTTTTTTATTTTTATTTTTTTAAAAATGAAATCGAACAAAACTGCTTCAAGAAAAAGAAAAGATCACTCATAATTGTGATATGGTGAAATGTCGTTGGGTGTTGGAAAACTGAGTTGGGTAGTTCAGAAGTTGGAAGTAAGATATAGGAGGATACTAAACATAATTAAACAGAGACTTTCTCCATGAATCGTGTTTAGGTCCTTCCAACTTGAACAAGAGGTTGCTGGCTCTAATCTACTACAGTATTAAGAAAAGGTCACAGGCGACACGTTGACTGAAACGGAGACCAAAACCAAAACCGAGTAAAGAAATAAATCTGGAATTTATTCAGATCCGTTTTTTCAAAGTAGAAAAGGAAAAAAGAAAAGGATCTGAATAAATCTGGAATTAAATTGTTCAGATCCTTTGTATTCTCTCACTTGCAAGTTGCAACTTCTCCGTCTGCCCTTAACAATTGAAACTACTGAGAGATCACAAATTTCATATACAAGCACAAACTGCATGCTACTAAACTGTCCTAGTAGTGTAGCACGCATAAAAACAGAAAGACCCCATTATTTGACATCTACCAGTAATTAGAAGGCTAACATCCTCTTACTCTGTTACTCTACTAATTTGATTATTTGTATTTGAACTGCAAAAATGTCTTATTTGATTTAAATTTTGGTAATTAGGGGTCCATGATAATTATATTGCTGCCTGCGCGTGCACGCGCACACACACAAAAAAAAATAAAAATTTAACTATAAAAAGTTAAAAAAAAAAAAAAAAAACCAACTGCCGGGCCCTTAAAAATTGTTAATCTACACAGCTTATTTTTCATCACTGAGTCAAACCTTTAAACAAGAGATCCATGTACTCTCACCTGTACCAACGGTCTATCCTTCAACTGGGCAACTAAACTTGCAATAAACTTTCTGCAATGGTGCATGTCCTTAGTTCCTTGCAATGTACCTGGACATTTAAATGAATTATTAAAGTATCTTTATAGTAGTAAATTTCATACGATTTGTATCTTGCATTATTATACCACTATTTTTAATGTTAGATGATTGCACGGATGCGCGTTTGAGTTCTAACGGAAGACCCTTTTGGCCTTTTAAAACATTTTTTCTAATGAAAATTTTAAACTTTGAAGTTTAATTTTGCAAAGAAGAAAAAGTTGAAAAGATTTATGTTCAAGTACGGCCAAACCGCATCAATATGGTAACAAATAAACTGTTGTCTAAACTTTACTTACTGTTTAATGACAACTTTCCAGATGGGAATTTATATTTTGCAAGCATTTGAGTCCCTTTACAATGATAGGTCAACTGTAGAATTCTCAGTTTGCACGCAGTATATCAGCTGCTGCTGCTGCGAGATTGACCAGGTACATGAATTCAGAAAAGATCAAATGTTGTCACAGACTAAGCTCTTCTTCATAGAAGATCCCATCTTCTATGAAATTTCAGAAAATAATTAAATAAAATCTCTAAGTTACTTTTTCGATTGTTGGAGTCCATTAGTATTGACCTATTTTGAGAACAAAAACGACGATTGTATTTATCTAATAAATCTGAACTATCATGTTTCCATGGAATTAGGTTTCTCTCTGAAAACTAAAATTGCATGTTAATCACTAAACTAACCAGTCTCGCACCAGTTCACTCTTTTTCTCAGGAACTTCGTCTAGGCACAAAGCTCATGCAGATCGGAGGCCTAATCTTCACCAAAGCAAGAATCGACGATGGAAGAATCCACAAACCATCTCCACATATCAACCCTGATGCAACCGCCGGAACCATCAAACCAGCCTTCTTGCTGTTGAGCTTATGCCACACAAATACAACCAAGCTCCCCAAGCACATATCAATCGCAAAATTCGCCCCAACAAGAAAAGGAATAGCCATGGCCATCGGTAACGGGACCCATTTACCTACATTCTTCGGAAAAATATCTCTCACCAAGTTGGCTACTATTGCAAACCCGAAAACTCCATAACAAAGCTGCAAACAATGATCTGGCAACGCGGAGAAACCTTCAACTCCTAAGATTGCCATGTTTCTATATATAAGCGCATAAGGAGCTTTATATTCCCCGTTTGGATCTCCAACATCAAAAGTATTATAGTAGAGAAAGAATGTTGCAGGTGCCACCACACAACCAATAGCTGTCCCAATAGCTTGGCTCAAAAGCATGGAACGAGGGGAAGTGAGGGTGAGATGGCCTGTTTTGAAATCGTGCATCAAATCGGAGGATATAGATACAATTGATTTTATAAGACCGCATCCAACTAGCCCTGCAACTACGCCATTTTCTTTTCCGGATAAAGCTGCAAGCACAAAGAGGGCTACCTTCCCGTAATTGTAGGCCATGTTCATGTCAGTTAGACCAGCTCCATAGGCATTGCAGAAGCTGAGAGCCGGTGCAATTATGTAAGCAACAACAACATAATACCACTTGAGCTGAGGAAACATCAGAGGGATGAAAATAATAGAGATTATGGAAAATAGCACATAGCCAATACAGGCTAACCATAAGGAAATGCTCTCTCTTATGAACACTTCATTTCGTTGAAGAACTTCGGGAGGCTGATTATCCTCATCCACAGGTGCTGAAAAATTATTTTCATTAGTATTATTAGAAATTAAAAAGAGAAAAAGGTTCTCCCTGTCTACCATGTTTAATGTTGCCAACTTACTTGTTTTATCAGTCCTTTTGTTGAAACAGGTATACATGCTTCGACTGGTGAAATATAGTATCTTGAGAAAATTGTAGAGACCATCTCCTAAGATGAGAGCAATGGAAATGAAAACCTGCAAATGAAGAACATTTCCAGTTCTAGATTCAATTTCGCTGTGATCAATATCCGCCGAAATGGAAATTACTGTTATTTGCTGACCTTGTATCCATTTAGACTCTTCATGTTACTTTCTTTCAATGTTGCAGGATACCAATCACCTTTATGTTCGCTTATGAGTGGCCACATTAATCCATAAGAGAGCACAGCTCCAAGAAGCAAGGAAAGGTTCACAAGATGCGAACAGATCATTCCTGCTCCGATATATGTCAAGCTAAAATCGAAGTAAAATCTGCAACATGGAGTACTTATAGTATTAGTGACTGGTTCACAGAAAACAAAAATCCCTATTTAAGACGAAAGCATGTAAAAAAAGAAAAAATGTGAAACACGCACGAATGTTCAAAGGCTTTTAACCCAAATGTGGGGAAGCTAGCAAATCCACAATTTTCACCGCCAGAATAGAACCACTGGAAAAAGCCCCACAGGAAACTAAAGGAGAAGCATTTTGCAAACCCATGAACCTGCTTCCTGCAAATTAAGTTCATGACATGTTTAAAGCATTCTTCCAATATTACAAGATAAATGAAACTCAATTATGAATGCATACTTGGCTGTCTCGTCTCCCTTGGGAGTATGAAACCCATTTATGAGCACTGCAGTAGCAGTACCACTTGGGTAAGTTAATTTGTTGTCCAAAACCATTATCTGTCCCACAACACAAATACTACACGATAAGAAAAGTCTCTCAAATTCAGACTACTATAGCTCAATAATTAGCAAAGAAAGATCAAAAACTCATATATAATTCATTTGAAAATCCCAAAAATAAACCCTTCTTTTTCAGTTAACAAAGTAAAAACCATACCTTTCTGAGAGGGATCAAAGCCATAAGCCCGACAAAGCTGCTAACAAAGTGGAAACCACTCATCCAACCAAATGCAGGTTCCTTGTAGCTCCCTGGTGAATTCCCATCTGTATTCCCTACTTGCTCATATGTCTTCTTGTTCAATGCCAATAGATTAGAACTAAACCCACCTAAAATACCACAATTAACCAATAAATATGAATGAATGGTAACCCTATTCACTTACACATTGATTTATTATTATTTTTTAAAAATGTTTTTTCCCTGCGAGAAGAAAATATAGAGTAAAATCAATCGAAGGGCCTAACCTCCAAAAGCAATACTATAACATGCAACCGCACACGTCTGAATTATTGTATTCTCCTGCCGAGTAAACGGCGATGATACATATCCAGCCTTATGTAATAGCTTCGTCCAAGTTCTGATGAATACAAACGCAAGCAAAGCTGCTGAAACGTTGAGATTAGGAACAATCCCAGTGGTGAGATTCAGCTTCATGGATATCACACTGTAAATAAACCCAATAATTACACTAGCAAAAATTCCTCGAATAGTGATGTGGGTTGTCCGTGGAGGTATTCTCGTTACATCCTCCGGCTGATTTTGCACCTCTACCACATCATCATCTCTCCCAATCTCTTTCTTTGTTTCCATTTCCATATTCCTCATTTGCATATTCAGAGTCTGTCTCTTCTCTAATTCAATCATCAAACAACGACTTTAGAAAATCAAATAGAATAAACAGATTCTAAATGTAAAAACATCAGTGATCTTACCTGAGTAATCCTCTCCTTCGTTGACAGAGGAAGATCAGAGCTTTAATGAACTTATTTCTCCAAGAAGTACCTGAATTTTGTTACACAGAAAATTCTTAAACATAAAATGCAATGCAGTACACTACTGATTAGGCGATGTAGTACAAAATTTCTGGAGTACGCAATGCTCCGATTTGTTTGTGCAGTACACAGTAATTAGATGGTGTAGTACAACATTAGTTAACTTACTCCTTGTAGTACATCATCTAAATTAGCCAAAAAATCCAAAAATAGAAACGTTTATTTCCGTAACAATTGAGTGTCATTTGCGAACAAACGGTGCCTGAATGAATTGCATAGACACAGAATACAGCTGGGAAGGTGATGATGTAATTGGGATATCCTTCACTTTAAAGGTTTGCCGCTTCTGGCGTGTGGTGCAAACACGGTGCACCCCAATTTCAATATTTTCTCTCGTCTTTTGGGCTTCAGACGGACACTACCCTTACTAGTTTGAACAAATCTGCGGACACCAGTGCGCAACTGCGCGTGCGTCATATTCCTTAATATTGACCTTTGTCCATACATTTACTAATAGTTACTATTAAAATCAATATTTTTATTAAATACTCAATTTATTTAAAAAATAATAAGTAAAATATAAAAAATATACAAATTAAAAAAATTATATTTTTAAGAGAGAGTATATATATATATTTATATAAAATTATCCTTGTCAGTATATTTTATAATAATAAAGAGAAGAAAAAAAATTATAATGTGACATAAAGTGAAAATACGAAATTAATTATAAATTAAAAATGATAAATTAAGTAATTATTTTTTAAACGGTGAAAAAAATAATTGACCTCATTCTTTTTAACACAAATAGAATATAAAATATAAAATTATATATTTTTTAAATAAAATATGTAATTATAAAAAATATATTATTATTTTTATTATATATAATTTTTTTAATTAATAATAATTATAATTCGACTAAACCACCTGCTCTCCGACCGATTCAAGGTCTGGTTCGGTTATAACAAATATACATTTACATCGGCCAAGTACTATTAGCAAGACTTATTACGTCTCTCTTTCGTTGCATATGAAATTCCCATTATCAGATTGCAATAATTGATTACTGTATATTTTAAAGATTATTACAGAGTTTAGTAAATTTCCTTACAAATCCATAACTCTTTCCTAAGAGGGAAAGAGGTGTTTAGGACACGGAATTTGACTCTGCTATGCGTTTTTTTTTTAATGTTTTTTCTTCTTCTTAATATTCTTCAATATTTATTATTATTAATATTTGTTATATAAATTTTAATATTAATTAAAATAAACAATTTTAAAATTTTAACATAATAGTATTTTATATTTAGTTTAAAATATTGACATTGAAATCAATTAAAATAAAATAAATTTAATTTAAATTTAAATTTATAATTTGGAATAAGAGAGTGCATATGCAATTCATAACTCTTTTGTCTTAGTTTTTTTTCTCAACATTCTTCAACAATTATTATTGTTAATATTTATTATATTAATTTTGATATTAATTAAAATTAAATAAATAAATTGTAAATTTTATGAAATTTTTTGTTGTTTTTGGCATTTTTTTTTTGTGGTTGTCATTTCTCCATCCTGTCATCTGTCTATACTTTTTATTGTAACAATAAATAAACCTTATAATATGTCGTAATTTATTAATAGGCCTGGCATAAAAAAATTTCACTTATTTTTTAAAATAAGGATTATGGGATAGCTCATTAGAAATAGCACCTCTATTTGCCGTTGAAGTCAACCTTACCTCAACTATCTAAGTAAAATAGAGTTTGTTAATGTTATCAAAAAATAAGGTAAGATAAAGTTCTTATTCCTTTTCGGATGTTTAATGAATTTTTTTTTTGTAACATTTCCTTGATCCTTTTTGGGTGAATGGAGGGTGTAGTGGCCCATGTCATTTTCTTCTATACAAAATAAAAATTTAGTCCTATCTGCTGGTCCAAGAAAAGCCCATTGGGCGGATCCAGAGTTCATAACAATGGACTGTAGCCCGATTTGCTTCGAATAGTACTGCTTGAATTAATAATATCAAAATAACCACTCGAAAAGAAGAAAAGAAAAAGAACATCAAAATAACGTAACTTGCCATAGTCAACGTCCGTTGCTTTTCGCGTTGCCATCTATTTTCTTGGACAATTAAAAGACGAAAGGCCGAAATCTTATGAGCATCATCCTCAATCGAGTATTTTTGTCGCTCGGATCTCTCTTCCTCATCTGAATCCCCAAACCCTAGTACAGAGAAGTTGAATCTTCCGATTTAATTTATTTCATTAGAAGGAAAAACAAGGGTTTGTGAAGATGAAGCGTGCGTCAGAGAATAAGTTCTTGCAAGAATTGGTTTTGTACGCCGCCAGCGCTGCCTTCAGCTGCTTGGTTTTGTTCGTCGGACTTCGCCATCTTGACCCGAATCGAGAGGCCTCCAAAAAAGCCCTAGAACATAAAAAGGAAATTGCTAAGCGCTTGGGACGACCCCTTATCCAAACCAATCCATACGAGGTCTCTTCCTCTCTCTATATATAGATAGATAGATATGCCTATTCATCCATTCACCTATGCTATCATTTTGTTTTTGCTGACCTAATCTTTAGAATTCAAAATTTATGTTGCGATTTTAGCAAGTCATAGCGAAATTTTTGTTACAAACAAGGTGTTATTTTTGAACAGTTGGACGTCTCTATGCTAATTATCATTCAGTTACGCATTAAATGCCTTCATTATGCATATTGCTATGGAATTCAATTGCTATCTTCTCTTCCTTGCTTGTTGTGAGGCTTTACCATCTTCTACATTTTTTTTTGAAGTTGAGGAGTTATGCTTTATATATTGTTTTACATTCAAAATTGATTTGAATGTAATTTTCCATGATATGACCCAGAAAATTATATAGTTTAGAGGGAAAATATTTTACTAAGTGAAGGGCTTGGAGATATATTTAAGTGTCTGTGTGTTTAACTTCTATCATATTATGATTAACAGGACGTAATAGCTTGTGATGTTATAAATCCTGACCACATTGAAGTTGAGTTTAACTCCATTGGAGGACTGGAAACTATTAAGCAATCATTATATGAATTGGTGATTCTTCCACTGCGTAGGCCCGATTTGTTTTCGCATGGGAAACTTCTTGGTCCGCAGAAAGGTGTGTTGTTATATGGACCCCCAGGCACCGGAAAGACTATGCTTGCCAAAGCTATTGCAAAAGAGTCGGGGGCTGTATTCATTAATGTGAGGATAGCAAATCTCATGAGCAAGTGGTTTGGTGATGCACAAAAACTCGGTATGTATTCCCATTGGGTCCGTAGTTGTTTTTTCTCATTAGTGTGGTTTGATTTTTGTGAAATTGTGATATTTGTCTGTTGGCCTAGTTTGAATTTTTTGGTTAAATTGACCATTTTTTGGATCAAAATTTATACTATTCCTTGTATATGGGTGATGAGACTATAATTATAAGACACTACGTCAAATGTATTACTAACTCCAATGTTCGCGTGTTTGAAAACTTAAAAGAAATATGTTTATTTATTAATTCTAAAATTGGTCAATTTGACCATTTTTTTGAACTACGCCAATTTTGGTGGGACGGAGGAAGTTATAATGAAATAAAACGAACAATGATATAATTTTTCATATGTGCTTCTGTAAAGTACAGACGATGCAGTGGTCTGGCGGAATTGGATTTTTGTTTGGTAATAGATGTTTGAAATATGATGGTGTATTGTAAAATGTTTACACATAATGTAGTATCAGTGAGATTTCGCTTTATTTGATTTACTTATATATGAAGGATGAATTTGATTATGTACACATCTGATTATGGCCAAAGGCTAAACTGGGACATAGATAGCGTAAGTTGAATGTTGGAATACTGTATAAATGAAGTTGATTACTTTGAGTTTAAATATCTGGCTTCCTGATTTAGTTATGTCATATATGTGATCATTAATTTCTTGCTTTCATGGTTTTCTTCAATCATATATATTGATTAATGAATTCTACTAAACTTCTGCAGTGACTGCTGTATTTAGCCTGGCCTATAAACTCCAGCCTGCTATTATATTCATTGATGAGGTGGACAGCTTTTTGGGCCAGAGGAAATCATCTGACCATGAAGCATTAACAAATATGAAGACTGAGTTCATGGCTTTATGGGATGGCTTCACCACGGACCGTAAGTTGTGTTAACTAGTTAACAGAAAAAACATTAACACTGTTTGAAGTTCTTAGCCTATTTTAAGTGTATATCGCATTTTGTCTTTCCATGTCATAGTTTTCCTTAAGCATACTAGCTTAGGGGTTCAGTAGCTTTCTTGCCATTGTTGTATCTGTGTATTATTGATAATATCGTTGGAGAAGGCTTTTTGGTCATGATGATGTGAAATTTTCTATGTAGAGAATGCAAGGGTGATGGTTCTTGCTGCGACTAATCGTCCGTCAGAGCTTGATGAAGCAATACTTCGACGTCTTCCTCAGGCTTTTGAGATTGGGATACCTGATCGCAGGGAGAGAGTTGAGATATTGAAGGTTGTTTTGAAGGGTGAGAGGGTAGATGATTCAATCGACTTTGATCACATTGCTGGTTTATGTGATGGATACACTGGTTCAGATATTCTTGAGCTCTGCAAGCAGGCAGCCTATTTCCCCATCAGGGAGCTTCTTGATGCCGAAAAGAGTGGGAAGTCTTGTTCGGTCTGTATCCTTCTCTTTCTGTTTTATTTGTCGAGAAAAAAAATTATATTTTACCATTCTTATGCTTCACATCACATATAGTTTCCAAGTGCCCGAAAAAAAATAGTGAGTCTGGTGTGTAATCTGCAGACCACTAGTAACTAGGTATATGTTTGTTTGTTTGGCATGGATGATTGGAATATTTTCTACTTATTATTACATGTAAGCACTATGTAGGCGCTTCTTAATCCTTAAACTAGTCATAAGGATTATGACTATGGACAACTTTTGTTCTTCCCAAGTCAATTTGATATCTCAAATGTGGTATTATATGATCCTATGAGAAACTTGGGATTAAATGGTACCCTCCTGAAACTTGGGATTAAATGTTACCCTCCAGAAACTTGGGATTAAATGGTACCCTCCAGCCCGCCATTCTCCCTGATTAGAACTGCACTTTTGCTTAATTATAGAGTATTTCTTGGTAATGTTATTGAATGATAGAATGGTACGTATTGTTTTCCATGACTCCTTTTCTCCATATATAAAGAAATATCCCAACATAATATTACTAGTTGTGGTTTATTGCAAGTCTGAGAACAAAATTTATCTATATGTAGTAGTAGTAGTATGTCGAAAATTCATTAGTAGTAGTATGTTGAAAATTCATTCTTTTCTTGTAGCCCTTGGAAAGTAGTAGTCAATAAGTGCTTCTATTGGGTATATATCCCCATTTTCTGCCACTGAATATTTTTTGTGATTTATGTTTACTTTTCAGCAACCGAGGCCATTATCGCAACTGGATCTTGAAAAAGTTCTTGCAAAGTCAAAAAAAACGAGGGTTGCTGCTAGCGAATACACGAGATTAAGAACAGAGTTACCAGGATTGTCAGGCAGTTCAGATGATTATCAGGTGCGGGCTGCAATTAGTGAGCTATCTAAGCTTGTGGTCTCTCAAATATTGAATATTCAATCAGACCCCCATGATCCTTATATGGTTTTTTTTTTTTTTTTTTGTTTTTTTTTTTGGAGCAGTGAAGATACACTTTCATAAAGATCTCCTTTGAATGATTGTCACTTTCTCATGAGTTGACACACGCCCAGCAGTCTTCCAGTTGTCTGTGTAAATTGCTGACTACGTGAAGTGTACTTTAATTTTCCGATATAGTGGGTCTGGATATTTTACTGGTGACAATTGTTGTAAGCTAATTGAGGCAGTTGTGCTCCTCCGTTCTGGTTCACTTGGAACTCATAATTATTTTTCAGAATTTCTTCATGATTTTTTTGTGATCGCAACTGCTATTTTTGCAATTGCTAATTAGGGATGTTTAAAATATCTTCATATGTAATAGAAAATTTTAGAATTTGGACAGTGAACATTGAACATGTTTTTCTTATAATTCAGTCACTTTTGATGTTGATGTCCAATATTGTTTTGCTGAAAAAAAAGGTCTGGTGTCGGGAGGAGCATGTTAAATGAGTAAATTATGAGGCTAACTGAATATATAGGTGTTGTCCTTGTGCCTGGTGCCCACCAATAAGTAGGCTAATGTAAACATGGGGAGCCAAGTTGTGGTCGGTCGGGCATGTCATGTATAAACAATGCCATTAATGAATGTTTGGTTTTAGATTCAACAGAATTTGCTTGCAAGCTGATTGATACGGACGTTATAATTTCACTGAACTTGCTGATTCCACGTATTGAGTTTGAAATGGAATACCGACTCAATCACCCATTCAAATGTAGTCCAGTCGACATGAATTGATAGAGTCCCCACTCTTCAACCTGGCCATCTAGCTATCCCTGAACCTTAACCAACCACCGACCATTACCCAAACATATTTGATCTGTGAGTTGGTATTACTGTCATCCATGATCCGCTTGAGGCCAAAAAAAAAAAAAAAGAAAAAGGAGGTGACGGTGGCGGTGGTGATTTTTTTATACTATGATCTCCGTCTTATATAAAGTGTTGACTAATTTTAAAAATAATTTTTGTATCATTTATTTACAATGAAATGAATATAATCATCAAAAATTATATGTAATGAATATTGGTGTCGTCCTTGTGGTTACTTGCAGGAAAGGGTGTGCCTGGTGCCCGCCCACTAGTGTACCATTACTTACATATAATAATGGTATACTAAGTATGTAGCAAAATAATTAATGAATGTTGTTGTTGACTGCGATGATTTATGATTTGGTTTTAGATCCAACAGAATTGCGAGCAAGCTGATTGACAAGGCCGTGGATCTTTGTTTTAGTGCTTATTTGATAATAGTTTCTACAACGTTTTAAAAGTTACGACACTCAAATTTAATAAAAAATTATATTTAATAAAAATATATAATTAAAAAATAAAATCTT
>JAUMHB010069451.1:0-13437 GCA_032359685.1 Pittosporum tobira | reverse complement strand
ATTACCATAATAATACTATAAATATAATATTAATGTAATTAATATTATATTCTCTAATAATAATAATATATTTAACAGTTTAAATTCATTTTAAATTTTCTACAACCTTCTATGAGCAAATTATTACTCAATACGTAATTTTATGTCGACATGTTACATTTAAATATAAAGTCTTGAAAAACTAAATGAAGGTATTTTAAACTCATTGATATGTTTTCTTAGAAAGTCTGATAGGATTAGCAATTTCAATATATGGATACATGAGAATGGAAATGATCTTTGCTTTGCAGTTTACAGCCCATACTAGTATTCACCAGAAAGCGACTTAGGGTTCTACCGTCAGTGTCCCAAGCTTCTTTTACCTACCAGTGGCATCAGGATCGTTAGCTTAATGCTGACGCCGGACAAAGTCGAGGAATCAAACCTTCATGACGGAGAAGCTTGACAGCCACAAATGGGCAGTAATAAAGAAACACTGGCCCTATTTCCGCTGCACCCAACTGGAGTTTTACAAAGAACCACAGCAAGCAGCTCTTTATCTTCTGTTAGTTCGAGCTCTTCTAACAATTCCACTACTAATTGCATTACTGAACAAGAAATTAGAGCTGCTAATCAACGGTTCTTAATCTGATTTCCTCTGAGGAAATTATAGTGATCAAAGTTGGTTAACGAAGATTACCGGGATAAGTAATTGGATTTTTCTAAACGGAATTGTTATTTCCACTAATGAAATATGCTACTTATACAACTGGATCCTCCATTTTCACTCTAATTGCTATTATATTTTGAGTTAAATAATGAAACATATTTGTGCATTATCATATTTTTTTTATGTAAAATAGTGAATTCACATATTATGTCTCAGTCTTTAGTTTATTATTGGTTTCACTTTAATCTAACGGTTATTTGTATTTTTTATTTATTAATAATAAATAATAAATTCAATTAACAACTGAATTAAAATAGGACAAATAATTTAGATTCATCCAACGCGCGCGCGCACACACATTTATATACATAATTTCCTAGGATTACAATGTGTCTGACTATAAACTAGACGTTATTAAAAAGAAAAAAAAATTTTAATATTATTTTTACAATTTATATTCTCACCGCCATAACTATTATTCATATTCATGCTATTACAATCATATTATATTATACGATATATAGATAAGAGGAATATGATAATATAGAGTATAATTTATATGACGTCATTTCAAATATGATGTATTTTGATCATTTATTGAATAATCAAATTATATGTATGTCAAGAGCACACAAAAATATTAAACTCTAAATTATTTTATTCATTTGAGACTTGTAAAAACACCATTTATTATAACGATATAAAGAACTATACTTTTAAAAGTTTATATTTAATTACTTTGTACTTGTTTTAAATTATTATGATAATGGCGCCTCTTAATTTTAAATTAAATAAAAAAACTCATACTCAATAAATTTTTTATTATAATTTATAGTCAAACCATTAAGATTATTTGTTTATCATACATAACATCTTAATTTAACTACTTGAAGTTGACACATAATTTTATCTCCCTTTTTCACTACTTCCTTATGAAACTTTTAAAAGATGTTGTATACGCAAAGGATAAATATGCATTTAAGAATAATAAGGAAACTAGTAATTTTTCAGCACCAAAAAAAGGTAATAAGGAGACTAAAACTTGCAAAACATGAAGAACTTTCCTTCGTACTTAGAGAAACTACTTGAAATATGTATAAATCATTTAGTGCTTATTTGATAATTTGTTTATACAATTTTAGAGATCTTAAACTTTAAATAATAATAAAATATATTTAATAAATTAAATATAAATTTATAAATTTTTATTAGTAATTTAAACTATAACTCTATTTATAAATTAATTTAGTAAAATTTTTAAAAATCAAATTTATAATTTAAACCTATCACAAGAAAAATTTGAAGTATAAATTTAAGGAGAAAACATTAAGAGTTCTCGGGAATGATCCAATGCCACGGCCCAATGGCCCATCTCCAAATATCTTGACGGTCTTTCTAATAGACGCCGTCACCGTTTCATCTCCCTCGTTATCTTTCTCTTTCATCTCTCCTCAGCTTTATTTAGTCGTAGATTATTGGAGCCTTGGAGATGATTGCTTTATCAAGATGTTCTCTGTGCTTTTGGATTCAAATCTAATTTCAAAAAGGTAATATTCTTAGAACTCAATTGTAAAGTCTTAATTTCTTTTTAATACATGATTTTTTTATAAGTCTTAATCTCTCTTTAATACAAGATTTTTTTATTCTTATTTTTATAACATATGGTACCCTTCTGACCTTTACTCTGCTGAATGATAATCCCATATTAATTTTGTTTGATTTCTATCTTAAAGATTGGATTTTTAGGTTAAAGATTAAATTTTTCGGTAACCCTCCGTTTAGATGAGTGTAGGGTGTTTGAAGGAAGATTTCTATGGGGAATGTGTTTAGTTGATTTCATTGATTTTGGTGGGTTAGTTAATTGACTATAAAGTAGTTATAGAGTGATCATAAAGGAGCTTAAGGTGAAAATGGGAGAAGATTTACTGACATCCTTAACAATCGAAAATTATCAACCATCCACATTTTTGTGCATGGATTCAACTGCTGCCCCTCCTGAGGAATCAGATCACGACATGAATCGGGCTGTCATTCTTTCTGGACCGCCCGATATTAATCTCCCCTTATCAGTTGAGCCTAGTCCTCCACCGGTATCATGGAATCATGATGCTTTTGATATGCTAGATGTTACCCTTGGACCTCATCATATTAATGAATCTGATACACTACTTAATATGTCAAAGAGTGGGAGAAAATGTGCTAAGAGATTGGATAGTGTTTGGGGAGCTTGGTTTTTCTTTACTTTCTACTTCAAGCCTGTTTTGAAGGACAAATCAAAGTGTAATGTGATTCGGGATAGTAAAGGGGTGTCGGGATTTGATAAATCGGATCTCCAGCTTGATGTGTTTTTGGTTCAGCATGATATGGAGAATATGTATATGTGGGTATTTAAGGAGAGACCCGAAAATGCTTTGGGTAAAATGCAGTTGAGGAGTTTCATGAATGGTCATTCGCGCTTGGGAGAGCGTCCATTTCCGTTTAGTGTTGAAAAGGGTTTTGTTCGGTCTCATAGAATGCAGCGTAAGCATTACCGGGGCCTTTCTAATCCTCAGTGTGTACATGGAATCGAGCTCGTGCCATCTCCCAATCTAATGGTTATCGATGACGAAGAGCAGAAGAAGTGGATGGAACTTACGGGCAGGGACTTGAGTTTTTCTGTGCCACCCGAAGCTAGAGATTTCTGTTCATGGAGAACTCTTCCTAATACAGAGTTTGAACTTGAGAGACCACTTCCTGTTTTGAAGAATAATGCACCTCCACCTCCAAGAAAATTGCTTAATGGATCGGGTTTGAACTTGTCAACTCAGCCATCAACTCATGTAAATGGCAATGGAATAGATCTCATGCCCGTTTGCAACAAGAGGAAGAAAGATCTATTCTCAAACGGGAATGATGATGATTGTTGCTTGCCCACTAGTGCACATTCAGATCAAATTCAAGATACAGAGTTAAACCCTATTGAACCGCCTTGGGTGAATGAGTTTAGTGGGATTATGAAGAATGTATATGGGCCTGTTACAGCTGCAAAATCTGTATATGAGGATGAAGAAGGATATTTGATCATCGTCACTCTACCTTTTTCCGATATGGGAAGAGTTAAAGTTCATTGGTGGAACAATCTTACACACGGTATTGTGAAAATATCTGCTGTGAGCACCGCTTGCATGCCCTTTGTCCAGAGAAACGAAAGAATGTTTAAGCTCACTGATCCATGTCCTGAGCACTGTCCACCGGGGGAATTCAAACGGGAAATTCCACTTGCTACCCGAATTCCAGATGATGCCAAGCTAGAAGCGTACTTTGACAAAAGTGGAACAGTTCTCGAGATTAAAGTGCCCAAACACCGTGTGGGACCAGAAGAGCATGAAGTTCATGTTTCTCTTCGTCCTCCCAATGAGTTTATGTAGTCTGGATGATGCATTTTGTTGGGAAAATTTAAGGTATAGCCATTTTGGTCAATATTTATAACTTCAAACAAAAATCGTTGGAAGTCATGTTTTTAGCCTAAGGTAATTATAAAGGCATTTCACCTTTAGTTTCAGCTGATGATATCATTTGAGCCATTTCATAACTTTACTCTTACATACCCATATGCTCCTGTACTTGCGCAACTGAAGTGCTGAAGTGTATGGTTTCTGTGACCACCTCGCAGTATGTACTACTTAGTTGTATTAGTTTCTAATATGATATTATGGATATATGATTCTGGAATATGACTTCTCATGTTTAAGGAAACTGCAATATGTGTTTCTTCAGTATTTTATGCATTTCATCCTGTGATGCATAGGAATTTGTAAGTGTAACCCAATAAAAGGGAGTAGTGTATTTATACAGTGGCATATATTTCAGTTTGAATGCAACTGTTGTATCACTTTTAGATCAATAGGCAAAAACTGTGCCGCATCTTGTCTTGCAAATCTTGCTCTATTTCATGTAAGTGCAAATGTAATTTTTACGTAGAACTGATATCGTTCATGAGATCAGTAAAAACGCATTTTGAATTGTTGGTTGTTTTGGTTAAGAGTGCTAAACGAGCCGAGGGCTCATTTAAGGTTCTGGCTCGTCTCTAGCTCGTTAAAAAAAGCTCGTTTGGTTTAACGAGTCAACCTCGAACTTTGCTCATTTAAAGCTTGGTTCGATAAAAGTTCGATAACAGTAAATATTTTCAGATTTTTTACGTTAAGTTTTAGCTCGGCTCGTTAAAAGCTCGATAAGAAGTTCGTTTAAGTTAAACGAGGCGAGTTCGAGTTCAAAAAAGAAGTTCAATTAATTAAACGATTAATTAAACGAGTCGAGTTAGAGCTCGAGAAGCTCGCTCGCTTTGGCTCGTTTAACAGCCCTAGTTTCAATGAGTATTTCCTCTACAATGAAATATTCGAAAGAATTCCGATCTGCTGCTAAAGCAAATATGATGTGAAGTCATTTTATCGACTTTTTGATTGTAGAACTACGAGTTACTGAAGAAGCAACCCCCACAACTCCACACAATCCCCACACAAACAGTTGTTCAGTGTTCAACAAAATATGCCGTTAACAAGACTTGATTAAGTACCATTTTTGCTCGACTTTTTACACATCCAAGTTTGCTGAAACGGATTTGGTTCTACGTTTTTCATTAATGTTGTGTATGATTCTCGTTTTTTATTAATGTTGCATTTGATTTCTATTCTTTGCGAAAAATAAATAGAATAAAATTTTATATTAAAATTAAGTAGTGGTTAAAATGAAATGATTAACTAGTCTTATAATTTAAATTGAAAATGAAAAAATATATATATAATATATGAAATTTAACTCCTCCAAGAGAAATAAACATTTATTTCTCATTTTCTCGTTTTTTTTTTATTTTCTAATAAAATTTTTAAAACTAATAACATAATTTCTTCCAACAATAAGTCAATTTCAATATAAAATAATACAAATTTCATGCATGCAGGCAACATTCTGCAATTGCAATTATTCTCTGTTACCTTTCCATTAAACTACCTCAACTGATAAATTTTCAAAAACCGAAACCAGAAACTAATATAACAAAATTCGTCACTTTCATAATTCTTGAAAATTGGTACATTTTCTCCAAACTCGCTTTGCATCAAACACCAAATCGAGGTGACAATTACATCAAAACATCAAACGAGCACACAGCAAGTCTCTTACTACCAACAGAACGAAAGAAACGAAAATCAACATCCACATCTAATCTGCATCTTAGTCAACTTCCTCGATCTTTGGCTCAGCACCGGTTCCACCAACAGAGGGACCATCTTCATCCATAGCTCCTCCCATGCCAGCTCCACCTCCTCCCTGGTACATTTTTGCAATGATAGGGTTGCATATGCCCTCAAGCTCCTTCATCTTGTCTTCGAATTCATCAACTTCCGCTTGTTGATTCCCATCGAGCCACTGGATCGCCTTGTCGATTGCATCCTCAATTCTTTTTGTCCACAGCACCAAGGCTTGAGCTAATTTTTTCATCCTTGATCGTGTTCCTCATGTTATAAGCATAATTCTCCAAGTTATTCTTAGCCTCCACCTTCTTCTTGTGCTCCTTATCTTCGGACTTGTACTTCTCGGCTTCTTGCACCATCTTCTCAATCTCCTCTTTCGAGAGCCTACCCTTGTCGTTGGTGATTGTGATCTTGTTCTTCTGACCAGTAGTTTTATCCTCAGCCGAGACATTCAAAATACCATTAGAATCAATGTCAAAGCAGACGGTAATTTGTGGCACACCCGTCGGAGCAGGTGGTATACCAGAGAGCTCAAATTTGCCCAACAAATTGTTATCCCTTGTTCGTGTTCTTTCACCTTCGAAAACTTGAATCAACACACCTGGCTGATTGTCAGAATATGTCAAGAACACCTGCTCCTTCTTGGTTGGGATAGTGGTATTCCTCGGGATCAAAACAGTCATCACACCTCCAGCAGTCTCCAAACCAAGAGACAAAGGAGTAACATGAAGCAGTAACCAGTCTTGCACCTTCTCATTTCCTTCACCACTCAAAATTGCAGCCTGGACAGCCGCACCATAAGCAACAGCCTCATCAGGGTTAATACTCTTGCAGAGCTCTTTCCCATTGAAAAAGTCCTGCAACAATTGCTGAACTTTGGGAATCCTAGTTGACCCACCAATAAGCACAACATCATGGACCGAGTTCTTGTCCATTTTCTCATCCCTCAAACACTTCCCCACAGGCTCCATACACTTCCTGAAAAGATCCATGTTCATCTCCTCAAACCTCGCACGAGTAATTGTGGTGTAGAAATCAATTCCTTCATACAAAGAATCAATCTCAATTGTTGTTTGAGCTGTTGAGGAGAGAGTCCTCTATGCCCTCTCACAGGCAGTCCTCAATCTCCTCAACGCTCTAGCATTCCCGCTGATATCCTTCTTGTTCTTCCTCTTAAATTCCTGAACAAAGTGATTGACCATTCTGTCATCAAAATCCTCACCTCCCAAGTGAGTATCACCAGCTGTCGCCTTAACCTAAAAAATACCCTCTTCAATTATGAGAAGTGAGACATCAAGTGTGCCACCTCCAAGATCAAAGATAAGCACATTCTTCTCACCAACACTGCTAGACTTCTTGTCTAAACCATAAGCAATCGCAGCTGCTGTGGGCTCATTGATGATTTGCATAACATTTAGGCCAGAGATGACCCCAGCATCCTTTGTTGCTTGACGCTGCGAGTCATTGAAGTAAGCAGGTACAGTGACTACCGCATTTTTCACTGTTTTACCCAGAAAAGCCTCAGCAATTTCCCTCATCTTGGTGAGAACCATGGAAGCGATTTCTTCGGCAGCAAATTGCTTCTCTTCGCCCTTGTGATTGACAACAATCATTGGCTTATCGCCAGGGCTGGGTATGACCTTGAAAGGCCACAACTTCATGTCATTCTGCACTGAAGGGTCACTGAACCTCCTTCCAATTAACCGCTTGGCATCTGTAAATAACACAAAAACACATCGTAATCAGACCATGAACCAAAACATAATTTGTTACAACCATACAGAAACCATACACCAATTATTAAAATACTAAAGACACACAATTAAAACTAGCCAGCTATGCACACAAAACACAATTTTCATGGCATACAAAAATCACCCACCAATTATAAAATTCAAATACTTTTTACAGTTTTCAATTGAAGCTGCTTACGTTTTAAAACATAGAAAGCATAGATTGATTTGAATTAGAAGCTAAATAAATATTAATTTGAACATATTCTTACACACCCCTTGATCCAACAGTAATAGTCAAGTTAAGATCTTGTTAGCAAGTATTGAGTACTAAACAGGGTTTGAACAGACAGAAACATAAATTGGAGGCCAGAAATCCCCCTCTTTCCTAGAACAAAATATATGTTCCTCGTACATGATATTTGATAAATATATTAAATATTTATCCTTATATTTTATATTTTTATAATAATAATAAAATTAATTAATATATTTTATTTTATTTTGCAAGATAATTAGAATGGAATTATCTATAAGTTGAATTGTTGAAAAAGCTCATCCAATGAGAAAGTAAAGTGATGAGTTGATAAAGTGATAAGTGATAAGAAAATAAAGAGATTAGGTTCTAACCCTAATCTTAAAAGTTATAAATAGAGCAAAGGTCATCCAAGGAATTATTATTGTATTTTTCCTAAAGAGAAAAGAGAGTATTCATACTTTAGATCTTCTAGTTTTCAAGTGTAATCCACTCAATTCAATAAAATTCTTTTATTATTCTTCTTTTTATTTAATGTTAATTAATTCTAGTTCCTTCTTTTTAATTATTAGTTTTCAATTATTTTAGTAGCAATTAGAAAGTATTATATTTGTCTATGATCAATTCCATGGCTAACTAAATCATTCGATCTAGGATGGTGATAAAGCGATACACTCATGACAAATATATTACTTTTCTTTAATTGTGCTGAATGTTTTATTGATTTTTCTTATTATTTCTTAACTAATTTAATAGTTAAGAAATACTTTTGTTCATTATTTTCAGTGATTTATTTAACAAAATAAATTTAATGGGTTGTTGTTAATCATGAATTTTCCAATAGTACATGTTTGCCCAATTAATACAAAAATCACTATCTTAAAAGAAGGAAATCATTATTTATTTTTATTTATTTTTTACAAATTATATAAACTTATAAGTCGTATATAGTTTGATTGATAAAATAAGAAGATAAAATTAAATTGTTATGCGTTACATAGTAAATTCTAAATTCTATATTATTTTCTCATAAATAGTTTTATCCATTTATAGTATAATATTTATTTTATATGGTTTAGTCTAAATTAATAACCTTCTTAAATTATTATTTCTAATTTGTGTAAAAATAATTTTAAAAAAATTAAAATTAAACTAATCTCGACTTGAGGTCTACAATTAAATCTTACAACACAACACAATGCACTTACAGTATTTTTAATACATCAAATTTTTGGTATTATCAACAAATTTAAAACAAAATGCAACGATTAACAACATATATCTAAGAAACACCAATGCAGATGAGAAAGAAAATTGAATTTCTAAACATCCATGCAATTGAATTTCTAAACATCTACGCCTTACTTCTTCACAAACTTTCGTGCTCATTGTATAAGAATTTACAAACATATGTAAACACCTAAACATATGTAAACACATAAAAGTCAAGTTTAGTGCTCACCTTATAGCAATCTAATCTAAATCAAAAAGAGGCTTGGAACATACCAAAAACGGTGTTGGTTGGGTTCATGGCAACCTGATTCTTAGCAGCATCCCCAATCAAACGCTCCGTATCAGTGAAAGCAACATAAGACGGCGTCGTCCTGTTCCCCTAATCATTGGCTATGATCTCCACTCGATCGTGTTGCCAGACACCAGAAACCAACGCTGGAGTAAGTCGTCCCCAGATCGATACCAATCGCCGGCCCTTCACATTTTCCAGCCATTCTTCTTCACAAATACCCAACAATAATCCCAAATAAACAAAGACAGAAAAATAATCGCAGAAAGCTCGCTGCTTTAGAAGCTAGTAATGCTAACACATATGTTTGATTACAGTAGAGGAAGAGGGGTTATAAATGAGAAAGATATTTCCAGAACGTTCTAGGGGTTGTATAATTGTGATATTAATTGTTTGCTGTTACTCTGTTAGGGTTAAATTCCCGCGTGTATGGGTATTCTCAATTCTGATTGGTTCCAGAGTTTTCGAAACGTTGTGAGGTGGCAAACTCGCATACGCTTGACGAGCTTTGATATGACCGTTGGATGACGCTGGGTCGTTATGTCGTCGCGTGTTCTTGAATCTTAAGATCTAACGGTAACGATATTTCGACTATTGGATTAAATTAAAATAAAATAAATAAATAAAGTTTAGGGCTTATAAAATTGGGTGTTGATTTCTATTCACTTTTTTATTAATATTGTACACTCAAAAAAGAATAACATTTCTAATTTATCCTTCTAAACATAACGAATGTGTAAATTAGTTTTTTTATTTAATATATGTAATTTAGAAACTCTACATATTTTTAAATATACAAGATTAATAAAAAATGTACAAAAATTAACATCCTATAAAATTTGATTGATAAAAGCTTATCAAACCCAAAAAACAAGCTAGTGTGTGATTGGGTGTGCAAATGTCTACAACTTATGAGGGTGACCAATCCATACACTACAGAGGCGGAGCTAAAGATGGTCTAGTGGAAGCAGTTGACCCAACTAGATTTTCTAAAATTTTGTATATATATGAATACAAATATTATAGTTACATGTATATTAGAATTTTTTTAGTATAAATCAAAATTATTAATAAATAAAACAATTTAAATGAGATTTTCACTTTGATATGAGCCTGTGAGTCACTAATTTTATATCAAATTTTAAGAGTCCTAATTTCACCCCCAATAATTTAAATGTCCCTTATTTTTTTATATATTTATTATTTTTTCTATTCTAAAATATAAGAGTAGTTATTAAATTAAAAATCAAGAATCCAAGTATCATAATAGTTACACTGTTAAATATTTTATATTATGATTGGGTTGTATTTTTTAATTTACGATATTTGCGTCCCCAGTGGTGTAAAATTTTGGCTCTACCAATGATACACTAGTTATAAATGTATTAAAAAATATTAAGTAAGATTTTATAAGATGGCTTTAGTCTTTATGAAACATACAAAAGTTTGCGTAAATATATTTTTTTTTGTTTTTTGAATATAATAAATAAATAATAAGAATTTTAATTAATCAAATTTATCTATACAGTAAAATGTTATTTTAATTGTGATAAATTACTTTTATTTTGAGAATACTATAATAAAAGACTCCCGACTTTATTTTATATATATAAGTGATTTAACATATCCTTTTTTGTGATTTAATAATAAACTAGTATAAATGCTTAACAATGCTAGAGCTAGGTTGTGAAAGTTTATTAAATTCATTCGTTATTAAAATTTTGTTAAACTATTATGAAGATTTTGACATATTAAGAAGATAACGATATTTTTACAATTCTCTTTTATTAATGTACACTCTTAATCAGTTATTGTTATATTTTATATTTTTATTAAAATTTATAATTAAGTAGATATGTTAATTTGAGTAGTATTTATTTTTTGTGTTCATTGAGTTCTTGTTAGTATTTTTTTTTAAATTAGTGCAGGGGTATTAAATTCATATTGTTTTATTTCATTGACTTTTATTTAGTGTTTTGTATATTTATATTAATACCTTTATTGGGTGTAAAACTTATATGTGTGAATAGTTGCTATTTTTTGATGAGATTTTATTAATTTTTAAAAATAATATTATGTTAGTCCTTTTTTTTTTTATAGAAAAAGATAAATACAATGTTATGTATATTACACAATTAATACTTTTAAAAAAATAACAACCTTTTATTTAAAAACGTTTATTATGTAGCCTTCCAAAGTATCTACCATTACCCTTTTTTATTACTAAAAATATACTATATTCATATGTTGCTGTAAGAATCCAATATTTTTAACATGTTAAGAAATTTATTTATCTTTAACAGTATGATATTTTTGGGATAAAATAAACTATAGGGTGGTAAATGCAAATTTTAGTTTTCGACAAAAAGAATGTTTCAGTTGCCGCCATAGAATATTCGTTCATGACCGTGCGCCGCATAACAACAAAATATTTGTGGACCCCACAACGGAATACGTGTAGACCCCACTAATATTTGTCAGACGACTTTTGAGCCACCGTAAAACTAAAATAATTAATAATTATTGACATGTCACTTTCTATTACTCCAACAAAGATTGCAATAGTAATATAAGTAATAGTAAATATATATATACTTGATGTTGATATCTACAACAGTATTGGAAACAATTATCAAATATACTAAAGTGTAGTATAACTAGATATATGAGGGTAACTGTGTGATAGTACGCTATCAGATAAGAAATGATTTCAGGAGTCAGTGGAAGAATTATTAAATTTACTGTATAAGATACTTATGAAGTGCTTAAATAATTATTAGTAAAAAAGATTGAAAGATGTTATACTAGTGGGGTATGAACTTTAATTAATAAGTGACTAATTTTGGATAAGTAAAATGAGTTAATTAATGGACGGTTGGAAGTAATATTTATCTAAGTAAACTTTGATAAAGATTGAGTCGTGGAAATTTTTACAATTTATATAAAATAGTTATGTGATAGAATTCACGTGAGTTGAAGTATAAGAAACATTTAATGTACGACGTTATCCTAGAAAGATTTGAATTTTGGGAGAATCTTTGAAGTTTGAAATAAAATTTTGGTTTTTCAAAAAACATTGGGATTGATGTTTCATTATTATTTTAACGAGTATGAAAGTAAGTTTTAGTATTTTATTATTATTTTCATAAAGCATGAAAAAAAAGTCTTGACATTTTATATTAATTTTTCATAAAATATAAAAATAAGTTTTTGTGTTTTATTATTATTTATAGACATAAAATTAATGCATGAAAAAGTAGTTTGAAAGTTGTCAAGAAAATTATTGGCTTAAAAGTATTTTTGACCATGTGTTGTTATCACTTTTAAATATTGAACCATGAATTTTTATTTTTTTTTGAAATCGAACCTCAATGTTCTTACATTTTTTGAAATTAAACCTTCAGACGAGTTCAATTTCAATTTTGGCCAGAATATTCAAATTTTTCCGGCGATGCAAATTTTTAAAATGACATTAAGTGATGTGAAATTATATTTTTACCCTTCTTCCGGTCAAAATTAAAATTGAACTCGTCAGAATGTTTAATTTCAAAAAATGTACGAACATTGAGGTTCAATTTCAAAAAAAAAAAAATTTCAGGGTTCAATATCTAAAAGTGATAACAACACAGGGTCAAAAATACCTTTAAGCCTAAATTATTTATTTGGGAAATATTTTTTGGAGAAGTGGTAGCAAAATTCTAGTACAAATAGATGGCATGAGAAGAAGAATTTTACACACTTTGTTTCATTCTCTTCATACTATATTATGAGTGTTTTGAGGGTATTTCTAGAGTATTCAAGTGGTATTATAAGAAGATTTCAGGTAATACTTATTTTTATTTGTATCGTTAACGAAATAATTCAAAACATATATTATACACTCATACAAAACTTGCAAAGTACATTTACAAAATCATATTCTATATGAGAAGTCTTCTTTGCAAGATTTATGTAAAGTTTCTACTTTTACAATCTCACAAATATTTTTCAAGTTATTATAAACTTTTGAATAAAGTTATTTTAATATGATTCTTAAGTCATACAAAATT